>JAUYWV010170811.1:0-10361 GCA_032274565.1 Nematoplana nigrocapitula
GTTCTGTGCCTAACAAAATGATTGGCAAACTGTATTCCTCTATGCCGGAAAGATTGACCAGAGTTATTAAGTCTCGTGGTTATATGTCAAAATATTAAGACATTCTTCGCAGTTAAAGATATTTTATTCTCCATATTTTACTCTTTCAAATGATGTAATGCATGTTATGATTACTCTTTCGTGTGTCACATAGTTTTGTTATAAAGTCATCCGTTTTCTTTGATTTTATTTTGAATTTTAGTAAGTGGGCTTAATATTATGTCAGGGCAGTGTATAATATGTACATTTATTATATATCAATTCCCAAACATATATCTTACGCCTGGTAGTCTTTATTATGATGCAATGGTCATTTTATAAATATTAAATTTCTATATATACTGTGTGATTCGACCTTTTCAAATACCTTAAAAATAAAATTTGAATTTGAAATCTACTTACTGCGTGGTGGTGTTCAGATTTCAACTAAGCTATCTGAGCTGTTTCGCCAAATAATCACGATAAAGTATCATTTAAAGCTCTTTTATCACATAGGCGCCTAGGAATGCAGACGGGAAATCTGCGCATTAAACGCAATAAACCTTTTCAGTCTCATTTTCTCTCTGTCTCGTCTTGTCCAGAACCTCCCTATGAAATGTGCTCACTGTCCGAATCGAGCGCGCTGCGCTTGGCCAGCCTGTCCTCGGAGGAATTTGTCCAACACAATAAGCGCGTCCTGACACGCGTCTATCCCAACCCGACCCGAGTGGACAGCAGCAATTTCAATCCGCACGACTTCTGGAACTGCGGCTGCCAAATCGTGGCGCTCAACTATCAGACTTCAGGCCTCATGATGGATCTGAACCACGGCTTTTTCATGCGCAACGGGGCCTGCGGTTATGTTCTCAAGCCTCCCGTGATGCGCGAATCCTTGTCATTTTTCAGCATGCACTCGAAGGACGGAATACCGGATGTTCTACCTCAGGTGAATAGTCTTCTGCTCTTATTCTTATTGCTTTGCCAAGGAAGTTTTTACTTGATCTTAATTGGCTCTGCCCGTTTCATTGAGCGACAGCTGCTGTTACCTCGACAATTTGCCGTGATAACAATTAAGTAATAGAAGTGCAAATCAGCACTTGAAAGTGCAAGTGATTTACTATTGTCTGCTCAGTCGTTTCTTTTGCCTGCCCTCGGCTCGGTTTTGAATATACTTAGTATTTCTCTGTGTATCTAACACATTACTTGGTGCAGATGTTTATCCTGTATGCCAGTCAGAGTGCAGATGAGTATACTCTTTGTCACTGCTAGCTATAGCGTTTATCCTATCAGGTTTTGTTTTGCGTGGATTATAAATCATTGTTATTAAACAAATATTTCAAACTTTTGATAGGTTTCCTCAGCAGAAATTTTCACCGTGATATTCTTTATTTGTATACCCTAGAGTTTTTTTTCATTGCGAAGTATTCTTTCCATATAAGATAATAAGCCAGAGTTCAGAAGTAACTCACTGGATTTGGAGACCTTATGGGGGATAATAAAGTGCATCCTATCCTGCATCGTTCTCCAGCCCATAATTGAGAGGTGACAGGACTGCTTGTTGGCTATCTATGTATTTCGATACTTGAAAATCTAGGCAATGGAAATGAAGGAAGGCAATTTATAGAAATATATTTTTATAAAAGTACATTTTCAATCGGATTCGTTCTACAGTACTATCACTCAACTTCCTCAAGAGTTAACAATCTCGCAGAATTTGTACATGCTGTATAGCAGTCGACGTCTTGTGAGAGGACTTTTCGGCCATCTAACAGCGTTCCGTTTCGAACTGGGGGGGGGGCACGATTTCGCACTCTTGGAGATTGTGCAACTCTCCCGACACACAAGTGTTGGTATTGTTCAGCCGTTGTTGATCTCGTGCCGTAGGTTTGATGCCTCCCGGCTCTAGGGAGCACCACATGAAGGTAGCTGCTTTGCTCCCCGGCCCAGCTCATGTGTGGACGACAGTCCGCGTGGCTTGGCGGATTCAGAGCCAAGATTGAGTCGCACACAATGAGAGACATTGATGGTGTAGAAGGGCCGAAGAAACCATCGTGAACCTGTTCGAAGAATAAAGAAACAATGAAATTCGTCTTCTGAGAAAACGTTTCAGAATTGGTGATATCTGTAAGAAACCGGAAGGGATGTCAAGTTTGTTTGGGCAGTGTTGGTCTTACTTAGTTTCTTGACAGATGTCATTCATTACTGATTAGCGATATCAAGGGCACTCATTCTAGTTCTAAAGTCGATTTGGTTGGCTAAATACATCAAATTGGTTTTTGTATGTTTCACTTAAAAGAGGGAAAGTTCGACTTAGAACCCCTGACGTCAGATCAAGTCGACCTCATACTTCGCCAGACAGACGGGAATATGTGTCTCCTTGCCTAATAGCTTTCATGTCAGAGATCAAAGAGATCAAGCAAACTGATTGCGTATATTGCCAAACAGCTAATTTCCTGTTATTAATCCCGAGAGCTTTTGGATCTTCCCAGTGTTTGCCACCCAGAAGCAGCGAAGTAGTTGGAATTTTCGAAATTTGTCGGGGAGGGGTGTGTGTGGTTCTCTACTCGGTTGACCCCATATTTGCAAAGCCGATTAGTTTCCTCATTTGTATTATAAATTCTGTCCTTAAATTGCCTTAAATCATAATTCTCAAAACCGGTTAAGTGTTGAATGAACAAAACAACCACAAATTGTAGACTTAGATGAAAGAAACCATTTCAGGGCACCCGCAGTCATAATATTTTAATTAAATTTGTCGATTTAGTCATTTTACATTATTATGATCTGCCTTTCTATTGACAGGCATTGATTGGAACGTATGCTATCCAAAACTGTTCTAATGTATGTACTTCGTTTATCTATTTAGAACACATTTACCGTGTATCGATAGCTGGATGTGTTCTTCCTATTGTTTTTACTCCGTGTGAAAAGAGTTGAATCATTTTCAATCACCCGTGAAGTACGCTGGGCGTTTTGAAATCGTTTTCGAATGAGTTCAGTAATGTTTTCATGGCGTTTAACTGATGTTTCTAAGCTTAAAATGTTCGGGTAAGCTACATAGTTGACTGCCATTGATTACTAGAACGACAGACATGAAAATTGTCATTATCCTTCTGTAATTTTGAACGAATGCCAGACAAATGTTTTAACCTGTCTATTGCATAGAGTATATAATACATAATACGTCGAGGTTCGTCTCCAAGGTGGTTGCTAGGTGTTTATTCAGTAACTTTTTGAGAAAGTTGATATTATAAATAATTTATTTCTACAACTAAACAATATAGATACATAAATATTACACATATTTTTGTTAATATTGCAGTATATTAAACTGCTAAAACATATGAATATTATAACGGAAATATATTCTATTCTATAAAGTTTTGTTTTAAAAACGCGTATAATGAAGGGTGGCGCCATACTATTTGGTTGCTTCTCTACTGTCATTTATTTGTGATGGGAAAAGGTGAAAATGCAGTGCCTATGGTTGTCATGTTCCATCGATTTTATCTCTCCTTTCATTTAGTTTCTGTTTAACTCATTCACTCTCATTCCATCTTCGTTTTGTTTGTTTTTTATCTATATGTTAGTCGAATGTGACCTTACTTCGCAACGCCCTCGTTTCTGTTTGATTATGGTGTGACGTCCCTTGTCAGCTTGTAGTGCGTTGAAATTCCGTAACATCATCCAATCATACTGTTTTGTTTCATGGATTCATGGAATTCCCTCAGGTTCACGGGGATCTATATGGATCTATAATCTATATGATAGTTCAAGGTCATTAACAGACTTTGGTTAAATTATTCGGAAAACATATATATATATACTACTCATAGCGGGTAGTCAAAAAGTAGTACATTCGTACACTAGCAGCATTTTTATGGATTACCTATAGCTAAAAATAAGCTTTTTTACATTATGTACGATAAAAATATATTGAAAATTTAAGTGTAGTTGTTAATTTAATTCGGGTTGAACCTCTACATGTGTACTAATTACTCTATGGCTTATTCCCCCCCTCTCCCCGTTGCTGCTTGTCAGACGTTGCACGTGCGCATAATCAGTGGTCAGCAGCTTCCCAAGCCAAAAGGCTCCGCGGCCAAGGGGGATGTGATCGACCCCTACGTGGTTGTGGAAGTGTTCGGCATTCCGGCCGACTGTGGCGAGGAGCGCACCAAGACAGTCCCGGGGAACGGCTCCAATCCGGTGTTTGACGAGTCCTTCGAGTTCCAGGTCAACCTGCCCGAGTTGGCCTCGGTGCGCTTCGTGGTGCTCGATGACGAGTTCATTGGGGACGAGTTTATCGGCCAGTACACCATCCCTTTCGAGTGCATGCAGACCGGTGAGCTCTCCACGTGTCCCCAGAAGAGAACGTAGCATATTCCTCCAGTCTATCCCGATAGGTTTGAGTATATCCAGCCAATATTTTTCAGTTGACTCGGTCAAACGCTTTCTCGAAGTTTATGTAACATAGTTATAGATAATTGTCAAATTCCAGACTTCTCTTTATAAGTGTTCTTAGTGTTCCAATTGCTTCCCTCGTGCTACAACCCTTTTTGAAGCCAAATTGATTTTCTCCTATATGTAATATCGTCAGTTGGCTTTTATTCTTCTGGTCAAGATTCGTAACATTATTTACGATGTGTGGGATATTAGACAGACGCTACGATTGTCACTACATTCATTTGCGTTAGGTTTCTTTTTTAGTGGTATCATTGTTGTTTTGTAGAAGTCGTTTGGCCATTTCCCTTCCATGTACATAACATTACAAATTTCTGTGAGTTTTTAATTGTTACGCCTAAAGTTACCTGTATTAATTCTTCTGGTAGACCATCTGATCCTTCTGCTTTGATAATCTCATATGCTATATTGCTTCTTCAACTTTACCTTGAAGAATTGCAGGTCCTCTAGAATCGTCGTTGTTGTAGGCGACCCCTCCCCCTAAGCCACGTGCTAAAGGGGTCCGCCGCCCAGCTCTCCAGGCCAGCCGATCCTCTTCGCTTTCTAATTCTAACATAATAGGCGGTACTTAAATGCGGCGTTAACCAGGTTGCCAGTGTAAGACTAATGGAGTTTCGTTCCTCAGAAGGAAACTCACTGCCGAAAGGACAAGGGAAGCTGCATGACCGATGTGATAGAAGCAGGAAAGAAGGAAAGAGTGGAGCAAAGACGGACACGGTGGAACACGTCCTGACGAAGTGTGCTACCGGGACAGGGCTGAGGGAACAACTTTTCGGCCTCAACCCGGACCTGAAGACGGTTCTTCGAAATCCGAACCAAACGATGAGGCTATTGAGGGGGATGGGTCGCCTCGCGACCCCGCCACTGTCCGCCCCGGATGGGGCGGGACGGCGTGGCCTGTAGAAGAAGAAGAAGAAGCAAAGGCGGGGTCAAGTGTGACATGCCTCGGGGTACAGAAAGGTCGGCCGAGGAGGAACACGGCGGAACGAGCCCTCGCTGACTTACGACCGGCGGACACCATCTGCTGGACAGACTGGTCTACGAAGCAGGGTTTCCGGACCGGGGGGAGGCGCCCCCATCCTGCTGCCGAATGGAGAACGGATCGAAAGGAGGAAGGCAGCCGAGAAGATCTGCAGCAGTTACCGTGCGTAACTCGTCGCTATGGAGGAGGCCCTGACCACCCTAGTAGACCTACCCGACGATACGAGCAGGGACATCATATCGGTGCTGAACTCGTCGCTATGGAGGAGGCCCTGACAACCGTACTAGGCCTACCCGACGACACGAGCAGGGACATGAGATCAGTGCGGATTTCCTTAGACTCGCGGTCGGCAATCCAGCGCCTTTCAGCGGACCCGCTGGACCAGAAAGACAAGCAATGCGGCAGGATTTGGGTCTTACTACTCACCCTCTCGCGGAAATGTCAGATCACGATCCAGTGGGTGCCGACCTACTGCAACATCAATGACAATGAGCTCGCCGACAGGCTGGCAGGTGAAGCGACTGCGCTACCGAAAGAGAATACCGAGATATCTCTGGACACCGCCAAGGCCGCTCTGACCAGGGAGTCGCGTTAACTCAAAGAAGCGCACGGCAGAAGGGAAGAGGGTGGATCAGGTGACCTACCGGCAACTTCTGACAGGGGTGTGGCCCCCTATCAAAGGAATACCTGTTCGCCATCGGCAAATCAACCAGCCTAGACTGCACGACGTGCGGAGTGGTGGACAGTGTGGACCATATGCTGACGAAGTGCGCATCCGGGACGGGGCTGAGGGAGCAGCTCTTTGGCCTGAACCCGGACATGACGACGGTTCTTCATAACCCAAACCAAAACGATGAAGCTACTGAGGGGGATGGGTCGCTTCGCGATCCCGTCAATGTCTGCCCCGGATGGGTTGGGAAGGCGTGGCTTGTAGAAGAAGAAGAAGCAAAGGCGGGGAAATGTAGCGAGGATGTTGGCGTTCAAGGGGGAACCGGGTGAATCTAAATGATAAATGTAGAGTGCTGATAAGGAGTTGCTCACGAAAGATTGAGAAATGAAAATACGAAGGTAGAGGAGCTTAGAAATTTCTTAATACCTTTAGATTTTGTTAAGTCTAACCTTTTTTGCAAAGTCGCATTTCGTCTAGAGAAAGTGTTAAGTATTTTCCAAAGACTAAACTTTTTCTTTAGACCAATTGTGACCTCACTCAATGGTTCTGCCTAATGATACGTTCGTTATTGTGACATTTACTTTTTATTGATTGTTTGTCTGTTATCTCCAATTCAGTGGATTCCTGGTCACTCGGATGTTTAGATTGGCTCTCTCATTCTCCCATCACATCCTTCTTCCGATTTTTATATTGCCCTTCTTATCGGCCACCCTGTTTTAATTGCTCGCCTTAGTTACGAAGAGAGACTAAACATACGCAGATAAATTTAGACATATGTAAGTAAACAATATTTTACAGTTGACCGTAAACGTTTACATCATTCACAGCTGCTAATCAATAGTCGAACTGATCAGATTTCATCGAATTATTCTGGGAATTACCGGTTTTCGCTCTGAATTCAACGCAATTTATTCCCCGGGCCAGCGGAAAAGTAGATCTTATTGCTAGAGTAAAAACAGAGCGCGTCAGCTGCCGGGAGCGTACTGTATTTTATTTTACTGTATTAGTTAACTGTCTAACATCTGCGCAGTGGTTGTGATTGACTTACAAAATCACTTCAATGCCCGATAACCTAAACAGAGTTTTAAATCATATTTGTTTTTATATGTAGATACTGTCGGCCTCGGGATGTCTGTTTTATCTTAGTGAGTGCCTGCGACTTACATGGGTGCATAACGATATAGCCGTACAGCTTTTATCATAATTATTTCAGATTCATTTATTTATAGTTTTAACTACGATTTCTGTGCCATCATAATTTATATTAACGTGTATAAAATTCTGTGTTAAGGGCTGTTTGAATATCATTAGTTTAAATTTAAATTACAGAGAATGACCGACATGGAAGAGAAAAGATCTATTGACCGAATTAGACCAATTTTACTTTAAACAACCTAAAAATACTGGAACAAACTTTATCACAAGACAAAAGCTTTTTCTGTGCACTCTGGTTTCCATTAATTCATTTTTCTTATAGACGTTTGAAGCTGAATTCCACAGGAGTATATCGACTGACTGGGTTGCGTTTACATCTAACATTAGGGATAATTTCGGTACGCTTACTGCTTTCATCGAGATCCAAGATTACATAACAGCCTAAATCATACTTTTCGACAAGTTATTGAAAATGTGATCTGTGTACATACAGTAGTGTAATCACACATATACCTTTATTCAGAATGTAAACTTACTTAAAAATCGCAGTTTTCTCACTCACTTGAGGGGATATATTTTTCTTCCCCCTGTGTGCGCCGCCGTGGCTGTGAATATCTGATGATTTATTATCATTTCCTGCGTACTCTTAGTTATTATTGATTTTCTGTCTGACTGCTTTATTATCAGTCAAAATGTATCTTTGAAATTGTTTTGTTTGTTCAGCGGGGGTTCAAGTCTCGACTAGAGAGCAGAACCGCGACTCTTTCCACAGCAGCAAATTTGACTGTGTGTGACGATCTGAAAAAAATATGATGAAGTGTTGGCTAGAACAACGACATATATTAATTTCGTCAGGTTCTCATACTTTTCCGTTTGCCGAAGTGCACATTTTGGTTAAGGATATGCCTAATTTGAATATCGTTCTGCACTTGTTATTATATAGTAGATCTGATCTGCTTAGTTAGTAATCGGCAGGACTGATTTATGAACTTTTCTTATTATGTTAAAGAACTCCAATAGCCATCTTTGTTTGATTTCCATCATCACCTAAGCAAGTTTCATAGCTTTACATGTTTGCTAGAATTAAAATATGTTACACTACAATGATGTGCCTACAAAGTGAAACTGTCAATTTAAAATAAGGTTACAACATTTAGATATGCAAAGCCTCCTTTATTTGAAGTAAAAATGGGAAAAGGAACTGTTCATGACATTGAAATTCGAAGGGTACATATTTTAAATTGTTAGCTTCACTTGTTAGGCTTCTCATTTTACTGTGACATATTTAATTATTTTGCTTTATCAATTTACATTGATTTTCAATGTGGTATTCAAAATATCTTTGCTGAGTGACGTTGTAATTCTCTTGTCAAGGGTCATGCCCGAAACCGCAGTCAGGATATACTTTTTTATTCTTTAGCCTGGACCATTCACTTAAGATGAACCTAGTTCTGTTATACATTTTTCAGGTTATCGACACATCCGTTTGCGGAACAGTTTAGGCGAGATCATTCCCAACGCCTTCTTGTTTGTCCATGTGGCTATTACGAACAAGCCGGGTGGTGTAAGTAGACATTGCCATGTCGATTTTTTTCAGTACTTAGTAACAGTTTGATTACATCCGGTGTTATGATTCTCCCATATTGCTGTTGAGGCCTACCGCGCGTTAGCAGTAAATCGTGATTATTTGTCCAGATGACTTGGGTATCACCACTCATAAAAATGGCGGGTGAGAAAATATTATATTCTACACCTGCTTGCTGTCAGCAACCGGTTTTGGCCACTTGCTGTGCTTGTAGTCGCGGTATTGTGTCTTACAATGATCTGAATTGAATTTATATTTTATTTTTTTGAATAGTTTGACCAGCAAGCATTTATTTATTCCTTTACGCATTAATTTTTAAGAGAAATCGTTGTAGCAGGGAATTTGCAGGTGGGGTAAGTGGAAGAGTGAAATAGGAAGGTGATGTAGAGGTGTGTATCTTATACTACTGTTATTCTCTTGTAATTGACGACGAGATGACTGAAGATATCGTTTCCCGTCGCAGCACCCCGCAGTGTTGCCTTCAAAGCCGCTCATTTAATATTGCTTATCAAGGGATGCCATTATCGGACTCCTGAAATAGTCACAACTGATGGAGCTATTATCAGGAGCGTTGGCTTTAGTCCTCATAAAATAGCGATTGAGACCACCTGAGTCCCGCAGTTAATCAGATAATGAATGCCTTATTTTAAAATAATTTTTCTAAACCTTGTTATGCAGATGATTGCATATAGTCCGTAAATGAAAGTGAAATAAGACCTCAGGGTTAACTGCATCGAACTTTTCAGTATAATGCACACTGTGAATATGAAACCAGTCAGACTAGCCTGTTCTCATTATATACGTGATTATTTATTTAACTATGTAAACATATTTTCTTTTTTTGACAAACATCGAGTGCCAGGTGAAGACGGCATATCGTTTGCCTACCCCCTTCTCGCTCCTGCTAATCATGATAATGATTATAATGTCGCTGGTGTCTCTCTCTTTGTGCATCTCCGTTCATCTTATTTCCCTGCTCTCCCTTTGCCTTTGTAGAAAGTCGCTCGCCGAGGCGTTTCCTCCATCAAACGGAAACACCGTCGCAAACTTTATCCCATCTTCAAAAAAATCGGCTTTTCCCAGGTGGATGATATTTTCAAGGTCAGAATATTTTCATTCTGTTTAATGAGAGAAAAATATTTTTAAGAAATATATAAAAAACTTTAAGTTTTTCTAAATATAGCATTCAGACCTAATTGTTATAATTACTGTTAACGCTGAACTGTATAACTGTCCAATGCGAACTGCACTAAAGCTAAACGCATAAGAGTGCCGAGCATAGGAGCCTGATCGAACTACGCATATATTTCCAGAGGTTGGGTGAGTGCACATGGGTTCAGTTCACGTCGACTATCCAGACAATAAGTCACCTCTTTCTTCTCTGCCCAGCCCACTCCAACGCCCGAAACCTTTTCCTGGGAGACAACCCTACCCTGGAGATTCTGTCGGACGGATACCGTGCTCTTCCCTACCTGAGGGAGTTCGGGATG
>JAUYWV010170922.1:0-17944 GCA_032274565.1 Nematoplana nigrocapitula
ACCTTTCTACCAATGCGGACGTATCCGGAGCCACCGGGCCTACACTGGGCTAAGGTACTACCTCTCAGTGACATGACAGATGCAGTTTAACGTCAAGTGCCCAGGACAAGGCAGTTAATATGCAAGGTAACCATTCTTGGTACTTAGACAAATACACTACCTAATATAGAAATTAATGTAATTCGATTAAATAACAACTAAGAGAGAGCACATTAGTTAGTATGCCCATTATATCTTCAATACATGTTATTAAAGTTCGGTTTATAAAATGGGGCTTCAACAATCCGCATTCTCAGTATTTAGAGAAAGTTACTATGTACCAAGAATCCATTCTCAGTATTTAGACAAAGTTACTACATACATGACGAGCTTAAACTATTGATCAAACATTACTATTATACCAACATTGTCTTTATCACATAATCTAGTAGTATACTATTGACTCTCGGCATATAGCAACGACCAATTATTCTTAACAATCCTATATACTATGTCTTTTTTATTCTCATTTAATCTCCACCAGCCTGATATCAACCAACCTCTTACGTAAAGGAGTAGGAATACCCTTTAGCATAATAATCAATGAAACAATGCCTACAGTAAACAGTGAGAAGAATGTTCAGTGAGTGTAAGTTGATATGACTTATATTCACTCATATTCCCTTATTGGCTTATTAAAAAACATTTGAATGTAAAATGTAATGGTTGGCAGGAATATAAAAAAATGATTTAACAAACTTATTCATTGAATATGATTATGATTACCAGATTTCTACTTTGTCTTAGTCAGATTTTTATTAGTCTAAATCGGATTACTACTTGCCTTAATAGTACTGCATTTGGCTAAGTAAAGAATAATGTAGTCAATGACCTTAACTGCTTACTAATATAAACAATATTTAAATTTCATAAGATATTTAAATTTTAAATAGTAACTAAAATTTTAAATATTTTACATAAATAATCCAAGCTTATTTATGATAATTAAATATTAGATGCAAATGCCTTTTCCCTAGGTGAGGGGGCTGCCTGTGAATCCCAATTTTTCTGGCCTAACTCTAGTATATGACTAGTTTGTCCTGATTGGGACTCATCAGGTGTATGCAAGAGAAGTTGAGCCCAGCTTGACTTACTACTGGCAAATCAAGCCAGAAGCTCCAGAAAATAATTTACCACAACGAGATTGATGGCATTATGCCATCACATGCAATGACAAGTTATTTGCTTAAATATTTTGACAAAACTGATAGACAAATGCCTTTTCCATAGGGGAGAGAGATGGTTGTGGATCCCAAATTTTCTGGCCCAACTCTTGCGGACACCTGATGAGTCCCAATCAGGATGAAACTAGTCTTGTACTAGAGCTGAGCCAAACAATTTGGGATCCACAGCCAGCCCCCTCACCTAGGGAAAAGGCATTTGATTTGCATCAATTAAATAATAAATGATTAAAATAAATCAATTACTATTAAATTATTTAGTCAAATGGTATAATGTACACTATTCTAAATATAACCATAATATATACTATTTCTGCCTATATTTCAAGTTGTTGTGTAAATTCGAATTTCAGCTACTCTTGGAAATTTTTATGTTTTGTATTTCTCAGTGCCCATTTAACTTCTCTTCATGGGGTGGTGGTTGTCCTTCATCATTATCATTTTACCTATTATTGTTTTCATACAGGATTTTGCAGAAATTGGCCCATTATTCCTTGATCACTTCTACTTCTGTTAGGGGTGTCCCACTTGTATTAAGTCACATTTACATCTGGCATGTAGAAACAGAAAATTTAGTACACTATCATCTTTCTGAAGCTACACGACTTAAAATGTACAGTAACTACATCCCACAGCAGATGTAATAAATGTTGGAAATCTCAGTGTATCTACACTTTCTATTCATATCCCCGTGTATATACAGTACATTCTTACATTTTCCGTTCTGAAGCACTTTTCATGGATCTTTTCCGGCTTTAGCGTGCTGTTGCATTAGAATGCATCCAAAAATCTAAATAGAAATATATAGCCAAATTGCGTAGATTGTATTTATGGGAAAACATTGCCAAATCCCTTGACATAAAGCCAATCCCTTGACATAGAGCCAATCCCTTCAGGAACCAACTGAGAGATTCTATATTGTCAAAGTTTGTTTGATTTGTATGTCACCCTCTTTCCAAGCAGAATAATTCACTATGACTAGGTTTTTTAAGATGTGTGATCTTCTACAATGAACAAAAATTGCATCAGAACAAACTCTTCTTACTAAATGCCTGTATACCTTATTTGTCACTAGACATTGCACTGCAACAATCATACCCTTGCCCTTTTATGAATTCAAGCCCCCATTTTCCCAAATCAAAAAGTTGTGTTAGTATCCCAAAAATTTATTTTTGTCCGAAGCATTTTTAATCACATTAATTAGCATATAAAAAGCTTTATGCACTCTAAACTGTTCCACTACATTTTTCCATGTTGTAACTGTTTTGTGGTCAATGGTTTTCCTTTCATTGTGGGTGAGATGTGTGTGGGACAAAAAGTTAAACTGGGTTCAACTAGTGTGTTGAATGAGTTATGTAGGTACATGAACACCCCATGCTCACATGGTGTCCAATTCAATTTTGTTACATTTTGATGAGTGTGTACACATGAACTAGATAAATACCCTCTACCTGCCAGATGTAAACGCACCTTTATTGATAACATATCTCCTAGGTGCCCATTTACCTATGATTTTTCTTGATTTTTGTGGCTTTTTTATTTCTGCACATTTGGTTTCACTATAATATTCAATGGATCTTCTTGTTCCTCAAAGAAGTGTCCAGTCAACTTCAGTCCAAATAATCAGCAACATTATGGAATCCATCTAGGCTTGCAGTTGGTGCATGATGTAGGAGGGTGTAACAGCATCCCAGATTAGCACCCGTGGTAATTGTGAACTTTCTTATAGTCAAAAGTGGAAGCTTGTTGTTGCTCAACATGTTCACAGATGGAACGACAGTGATTCTGTCCTTCAAGTGCTTGTCACCATGACAAGGGACACCCTTGGACATGAAGCACCCTGAAGCAGACCAGGTAATACAGAGCTCTTCCATTATTCCACTGCTTCTTGCAGAATAGTTTTTTCTTCTCCAATGATGGACCTCTGGACAAGCCTGTGTCTTTTAAGGAAGCAACCTGCCCAGTTTTGACAGGGTCAAATTCCATGTGGCCAAGATGCTTTGCGAAATTTTCTGCACATGCGATGTTGAAGGGAGCACTGATACGAATGGTAGGTAGCATCCGCAGCTTCGCAGGTGCAATTTCAAATTGCAGAAGAAGTAGATGTTTTCATCTTTTTTGTTTGACAACAGAAATGGCTTTGCATTTAATCTCGAAGGTTTTAGTCAACAATTTCCTTTCCATTGCCCGTCAAGTAAAAGTCAGATTGGTGGACACTGCAATAAACAGATGATTTTATGTGTACTTGATCGCTTGCAAATCTCTGCAATCAAGCACACTAACTGCACCACTCACGCTGCTACATCTGACTCCGAGAAAGACTCGTGTGACTTTGAGGAATAGTGCAATGGCAAGAGGAAAGACCTATGGATAGCTGAAAATGATTGCAAATCGGGATCCCTTTGTACGTATAGCTCTTCAATGACTGGGATGGCATTGTCATGATCTGATTCCGTCATCAGTTTGGTTGTTGGCACATGTCTGTGATCAATGAGAAAAATCCTAGTCTGGCTTGGGGCTCTTGGTTATTTGTGTTGGTGTGAATTGCTTATGTGTGTGCAGTAATCTGTAACCATTTTGACTTACCAATTCCTTTACATGTACTTATAAATAATTCATGACAACGGTATAACTTTTGTTCATTGGTAAAGATCTCTGCTTTCGCCGCTCATGAACCTCTTTAAGAGAAATGCCTTGTGGAAATCGATCAATGTTATGAACACTCTGCTTAGTATAAACAAAGCTCTGCGCAAATGACTCTTGGTAGAGTGTACTGTGATGGCTACAACGTGAAAACAGGATGAAGAGATGTTGTGACGGTTGACGGAAATGGCATACTGATCGATAATCGCAGGAGAACTGAAAATCCAAAACAGATGCTCATTGTCGATCACATCGCATCGGTTACAAGACGCTGGTAATAAAGAACCTGGCTGCACCACATGAATTTGTGTCTTCAATGGATAAAATTTCCATCTATAGCAAAGCCCAAAGCCCTGTTATAATAATTGTATCATCACTGTCCCTATGATTCAGTCAATTGCGAAGCAGCTTGGTATCGGCGAGAAAAGGTGAAATTAGAAAAATATCAAAAAATCACAAGGCTCCCTACGAACCGCGCAATATCGTCATTGCCGTTGAAGTTGGATTATTCTACTAAGCAACCTGAAAGAAGACATTTCATTTGGGGTTCTTGGTGATGATCATGGCGGTATAAAGCAGTCATAGTGCTCTAGACGGTCATTTGGAACCATGTATTTTTAAGAAGATCCACTGTGATCGCTCCAATCGTTTCAGCTGCTTGTTTTAGTCGGTAACCTGAAATGTGTTAATGGATGCGTCTAGATTCAGGGCACAAAGCGAGCAGATCATTCTATTTTTATACGACTTGAGAGCTGTTCATGACAGAGGAGTTCAAATGGTAGAGGACAAACTATCGAACACACGCTCACCAGCTCGCTGCTCCTGCCTCACATTTACAATATCAATATTCGCCATCCATAACATTGGCTGGCAAGCCCCGACGAACAAACAGCATGACAGCGACATGTCAAATAAGGCTGTACAGTGGTTATAGTTGGCTGAAGAACTCTAATGAAATCCTAAAGAAGACATCTTTATTTGACTTTTTGTAAAGTATAAATGAACTACCATTGCCACCACATGTAAGTCGTTTGTTTCTGTACTTCTGTTTTGTTAATTGTGTTGCTGTTAAACTTTGCAGTGAGACTTGAGCATGGGACAAACCGATTGGTTTAAATCGCGGGAAATGAGTCCAAGGGTGTATTATGCCACCGCAACTGTTTAACATATACACAGAATATATAATACGGTTAGTAAAAAGGGTGTAACTGAGGAACTATAAGTGAAATACCTGAATTACGTTACGCAGATGATACACTACTTTTGCTTATCGACCACAGTGGATGAACTCACTAACTTGCTTCAGGCAGTCAGTGGGCGCAGTTAAAAATTTGGACTTTAAATGGTTGTCTCTAAGGCAAAAATCATGAAATTCGATAAATACAGTCTGGACCACGTGAACATCAAGAGAAATTTTGAGAAGGTGGAATATGTGGACAAATTCGAATACTTGGGATAATCAGTGGAAGCAAATTGCAAGTGTTCAACTGAGATACGACGCTTGTCCATGGCTGTGGCAGGGCAGGAAAATCTGAAATATCTGTCCAAGGTGTCTAATAAAAGTAAAACTCAAAATTTTTAGATGGTTCGCGTTTCCTGTTGTAGTTTATGGATACGAAGCATGGACGGTCACCTCAGCTGATTCAGATAGAATTGGAGCTTGTTGAGCGCTAGTGTTAAAGGAAGGATTTTTACACATTTCTTGGATGACTCGAAGAACGACCGAAACAGACTTAGAAGAGTGGCTGTTGAGCCTGATTTGTTGCTACGATTCACACAACTAAAGCTGCTCTATTTTGGCCACATCAAGAGACACGAGAGTGTGGAGAAAAAGATACGGTTGAACATCTAATGTGCCTGTGCCCTTGATGGGACAGCGCAAGAGCCCAGTTAAGGGGACACACGGTCGATGTCTTAATGGCGTTCAAGGATCCAAGGAAGACAGCGGCACTTTTAGGAGGGTGGGTCGGAGGGAACCACCACTGGACGGAGGACAGCGTGGTGTGAAGAAGAAGAACATCCTGGAGCGCAACGTCGAAGGCAGAGGACGACCAACGACGAAATGGAGGCAAACAATCGAGGGCACTCTCAATATGGACATATCTATGGCGCGAAAAATTTCCTTTTGACGAACTGTCATTTCCGCTACGTCCGCACTCGGATTAGCTGTTGGTATTTGATGGCTACATGTTGGCTATTGTCATTCACAGATCAATTTATGAAGTTTTTTTATAAGACTGAAATCGATCATGATGCAAAGAAATGCGGGAGACATATTCCTCGATTGTCGAGAGGCATTTGTCTGTAACTCTACAACCTAGCCAGAAAACAATCCCCTCATGAGGAAAGACTCGGTGACTGGGGAATACAGAAAGACTTACGGACAGCTGGGGGAGGGCGGGGGTGTAAGTATAACTCGTCAGCATCCAGGGTTGCACTGTCATGACCTGATTCGCCCATTGGTTTGGTGGTTGTCACAGCTCTCTGATACTGGTTTCCAGTCAACAGCTATGTGCCCTGCAGGTTTAAAGGAGTGCTACCCATAGAAATATAAGAGGTATGCTATTTCTATGGTGCTACCTATATGCCCATTTCCCTTTGTCACACACGAAGATTTGCTCGGCTGGGTTGGGGCTGTTGATCGTTTGGGTGGATGTGAATTGGGTTATTATGGTGCTGCTCTGGGTCCCACGGACCTTGCCCCTATTCGACTGTTTCCTATATTTCAGTTTTAACTAGCTTATTTCAGTTTAAAATTCTCTTCATAAATATACATTATCGATTTTTTTATTATTCATAGTCTGCCTAAATGTACTCTGCGGTCTATATCTACAAGTTTTGTTGTCTGTCATTTCTTATATGATTACTTTTCTGTTTCTAGTGACATTAAAAGGCGTCGGAGAAATTTCGAATATGACCTTACCAAGGGGAGCAAACGAGTTAAAGACTTTCAGGCTTACATTCAGCACGAAGTTGGTTTGTTGGGTTTGATGAAAATTCGGCGTAAGGTATGCCTATCAGGACTTATTTTGATAGTGTTTCTTTTTTGGTTGTCTAACTATACATACGAGTGCCCCTCCTTGAGAATACAAAAACTATAATTCGTTAACTGTCTAAATAAACTGCTACTATTACTACTATATAAAATGTGTAGCAGTCCTTGGAGAGATCGCACTGCCTATAAATATTAAACGCGTCCGCTAGCCCGGAGTATAACCCAAAACATATCACTTGCAATAAATGTTCTAATCGACCTACTGTCAGCATTTCTATGGAAGCAGTACAGATCGCATATGAATAACAGATGTATATAGTATGACGTAAAAATTTGGCTAAAAAGGAACCTGTAGCTCCCATGCATAGCGTTTGTTTAATGACGGGCAGCGCACTCCGCGGGTGTTTGATTGGCGCGGGCTTAAGAATATTATTTTGGGAGCTCGTGACTAGGAGCCATTGGTTGATTTTATTTTCTTTGGCATTTTGTCGCGAATTACATTCCATATGTGGACAAATGCCCACCTGTACCGTCAGTGATCGTAAGATTGAGAATGGTACATAATCTGTTGGACAATACAACCAAACCTGGCGCTTTAACTACACTCGTTTCCAATGAAGTTTGAAGATGTCCAAACAAGAATGCGTATCGCAAAGTTTTATCGTTTTCTTCTACAATTGCAGAACCGATAAGGGCTTCGCACTTTCTCGTCGTGCGATCAAGTGAGACGAGTCTGCAAGAAATCCGCTATATTGTTTAAAGGCATCGTCCACCACTTTGACAGAGCTTTTTATTCTGTAGGAAATTCGACCGAAGCAAAATGCCCAATAAGATCGGTTTACTTTCGGTTTTTTCGACGACCCACATTATTTTTATGTCATCTACAATGTAAATGTTTGTGAATTGTTACAGTGCAGGCAAACTTTTATTTTACTTTTATTTTTAGAAAAACAAGTACAATAAGCAGAAAGATCAAATTGAAAAATCTATCGTGAAACGTTTGGTGAGATTACATAAGGTAAGAAGACTCGGTGATCTGATTAAGTATTTATTTATTGTGATACCCTGTAAATATGATAATACGATATGAAAACTACAGACCCCCTTTAAGAACCCCATTTTAAATTAATTTAGCCCTTTGGTGAGTGACACGATATGCCAGGTGGCCCCATATAATACCACAAATAAATTACTTAGATACAGTTATGGCTATAGGAATTTGCGTTTTTTCGGAATGTAGTGTAGAAGGGTTTGGGTTTTGAGCTTGTACATGAGTTAAAATTTCTCTGTTTGGTTTTAACAACGCTCCTTTGTTGGCGGGGATGCTGACGAGCTAGGGAAAAACCATTTGCATCTATGATTTGCTTGTGCTACATGAGCGACAACCGTGGCAAGATGTTTATTTGCTGCTGGACGTTTGTGTATGGGTATGAAGTGAGTTTTGATACTAAGTATTTAAGTTCAAATGTGCAGTAGTCCCCGGTCTGTTATATATACGACTTCTAAGTTGCCAAAGATAATTAATCAGTCGCATAACTGGGGGAGTCGATTGAGAGAGGTAACATAGACAGACGGTGCGCAGATTTAAGTTTTTGAACAATCCTTATATACAATATATTGTTCAAATGATCAGTTATGATTAGAGATATACATGTATTCAAAGTTTTAGTATGCAATTCGATAGAACCTAAAAGATAACTTTCACTTAGTCTGCAGAAACGAGATGATGCAGTTTAATATGTAGTTCGCTAAGATTTTTCTTTATGTAAAAATAGCGCGGTCACTTACTGTATCTATGGAAAGGTAAGGACATTTTATTTATCCTAATTAAATCATTCGATGCAAACACGCACTTACGCATAGATTAGTTTCTTATGCCTATATGGTTGCTGATGATTGACAGGCAGCTTATAATTAAGATAGAGTACTCTTTAAAAACGAGCAAAGATTAATTGATTTAAAGTACATTTAATACCTAACTCTGCATAATCTCTTCAGTTTTGTTCTCTGACTACATGCACTTTGAGCATGAGTGCTCGGATGCTTTTAATTGCATGTGGCAATTGTTATTTGATGTGTTGTGCGTTGATGAATTGTTGTTTATGTGCTAAGAATATCGGCAGTCTACAATCAAAATAAATGCATTGCGGATTGAAACGAAATTAAAATTATTATTTTTTACCAAACCGTTGCTGGAGAGGTCGCAAAAAATAGTTTTGCGGTTGTTGGTCGCGTTACCGGGGAGTCTCATAACGGGTATATTTGATAATGCAAAAACATTTCCGTGCAAAAAATGAGGTCTCACAAAAGTATACAAGGGGAAGAAGTCGCATAAAGAGGTATATTGCTGTATAGGTTTAACAAAGTACACACGTCTAATGCAATCGTTGTTTCTAATTTGTTACTATGAACAAATCTTCGCTTTCTCACGCGTAAGGAAATGTTTCATATGTTACAAAGTAGCTCTTAAAATTAGGTGCATGTTCATTTACTGGAAAATTCAATTCTAATACGTGGCAATTTCACATGACTGACGTCAAATCCAACAGCCTATCAGAATGATATAGTAATTTGTGTAAATCAAACTGAAGAAGCAGGTCGCCAGCGATTATCTTATTTTTATTGACAGATAAATCTCAATGCACGTGATTGGATCCACACCTGACAAGATAAACTCTCGATTTCTATTTGTCCAGCAACTGTGCTACCGGTTCCAAGGTCGTGCCGACGTCTGGCTAGCCTACCTGCGTCTGTGCGACCAGTTGGGTCGTACGAGAGGGAGCAGTCGAATCTGGGAACGCTTTCTCCAGGTCCACCCCCAAACGGGGGCCTCGCTGTGGATCTCAGCAGCCCACTGGCATCTCCATCGACGGGTCAAGGGTCTGGCCGACAACCGGATGTTCGCCCTGAAAAAGAGGCAGGCGCGTTTCAAGAGTGCCAAGCTGGCCCTCGGGGAGGACAATGAGAAGGACGCCGCTCTGTTCGGTGAGTCTCTGAAGCAGTTGGAGGTTGGAGACAAACTGTAGTCATGAATAATGTAAATGTCTCACCCCTGGTTTAGTACCAATACTTCTAATCTAGGTGACAGTCAGTTTTATCCAATGTCCAATACGTGTAATCCAAGTGTCTGAATTTAATCCGAGTTCCAATAGATTTAACCAAAGTGCCAGTCGTGAAACTTTATTGAAAAACCTTTCGAGAACTAGATTTGAGAAAGGGTATATTTGAAACTTTTGACATAGTGTTTAAAGACTAATGAAACAACAAACGGTTGTTGAAAAAATTGTTCAAGATACGAGAGTGAAATGGTACATTCTGCCACGTGAGTGATTCACTCTTTTACGAGGCCGAAACCCTAACAGATCAGATGCATTTGAATAACCATGTTTTGGATTTTCTAGTTTATTCTCTTGTTCCTCCAGACGAACAACTGACTGAATTATCTCAGGAGGAACGCCAGGTGCACGACAAGGCGGTCTTCGAAGGCATGAAGCAAGCCCGACGCTATCTGATGCAGGGACTCAAACAGTTCCCCACGGAACAGAGTCTGTTCGAGGAGCTTTTCAAATTGGAATTGTTGCAGGCTGACTTTGTCATTCGGCGTACCACTTCCGGCGAGGACGGGTTTTTGGTGAGTGATCATTGTGATCATGATCGACAGTGTCCTTTGATCCGGAGACCAGGCATAATAAGGGCTTTTCTTGCTGTTCTCTGGGTCTTCCGAGCGGAGCAGAATCCACCACTGATCTTCGCCAAACAGAGGTCATTGGATTATAAGGCAGCCATTCTGTTATCGTCGTTCTTTGCAGGACCCCGAAATGGACCGGGACGCGGTAATAACTGGCGCAGCCGCCGAGCGTGTCCTCCAGAAGGCACTGACCCTGTGGGCCACGGATGCCAACTTTCTACGCAACTTGGTCGATATCAGTGAGAAATTTGTCACCCTGAGGGAGACAGCTGTCGCTGAGTCAGTGTTGAAAATGTAAGCATGAGTGTCCAGCCTTAACAAATAATGTTGTACAGTATCAGTTATGATAACCATGCGCAAAGATGGATAAAGAAATCTGTGGAACACCAAGTTAGGATGTCTGCACAGCGAGCGAATACTAAATCGATGTAGCGAGATTCTTCTCGTAAGTCACTAGGGGGTGCTGCAGAACATCACTATTTCCTACTACTGATACTTCTATGGTAAATGGTGTGAATCCCAGTTTGTTAACACTTTTGGACAACTTGGGAGAAATAAGTTAATCTCCTCGAATTTAAGAAATTTTTGTTATTTGAAATACTAACGGGAGACGCTCTGCGATTAACAGAAGCATAAAAAGCTCTGGGTAAATATAAATGAACATTGTTAGTTAATTATTCTTGCAATTAAAAAATATGCCTCGTCCCTTCTGACTAAGTATTTATCATTGTTTTCTAGAAGTACCGAATTGGATGCCAGTAACAAATCTGACCAGGTTAGTACCATATTTTTGTTTATTCATATAATTAGATAATTCTACTTTTTATTTTGTTTGTTTTTCGCTCAGTTCCGCTTTTTTTGTTTACCTCAATGCTCATAAAATAACTCGTTTGAATGATTATTATTACACTTGGATGACGATGTTAAATAATTGAGACCCCAGCACAACTGCTTACTACTTACTTCCAGATATTTATTGTTTAGAAGTGTTGATTTATTAATTTGTATTTGGCAATTGTTCGCTTCTAGATTTGACCTCTCCATTAGTTGGAAAATAATGGGTTTCATCGGTGTGCCTTAGCGCAGCATTATACATTACCATATTTATTATCTGTGTAAAACTCAATTTTTTATGCAAGCGTCCAAGTCGTCACCCGCACCCCTCAAAGAAAATATTGATGTCGAGTTTTCGTAAACCTTAAACATTTTTTTTGTATAAAATCAAGCGTTTTGCCGACAATTTGTGTAGCAATTTCTACTTTAATGTTTAATGAAAAGTTGTGGAAATCAATGTTGTTGTTGTTGTAATTCCAGCCCAAGGGGTCACGGCAGCTCTCCGGCCTCTTGGCTGAAAGAAAGGAACTAGAGAAATATGAAAGAAAGACTCGAAAAAAGAGAAAAAGTGAGAAGAGAGGAGAAAAAAGAAAGAAAAACAGTAAAGAGAAAAACCGTAGGATTGTGTCCAAGGGACTGGACTGTGGGAAGAACCCAAATGAAACTTTGAGACTCCTGCGAGGGATGGGAGCCATATCCGCACCGGTTTGGAGTGGTGAACGGTACGATCTGGAAAAGAAGAACAAAATCCCAAGGAAGGCAGCACTTTGCCTGTTGGAAGAGGTGTAGGAATTGCTTGCTGTTTGCTCCGATCGTTTGCATCGTGTTATTTTCATTAGTTGTGTTCACCTGCGTGACTAGATTCCTGATTTGTTGTCTGTGCGCGCTGGTGTTTCACCGGCGAAATTACTGTTTACTGCTGCGAAATCTTTACAAGAGGACACCCCTGTCACGAGAAGGCGGCTGCATGGGACACGTCGAAATCATCGGCATTTTCGTCCGACGAGCCAATAAGGACTGCAGTCTTTGTGAGTGGTCCGACTGTCATCATCTGTGTAGATTTCAGAGTCATGAAACTGTCTCCTCTTTCTTGCTGTTAACACTTCCTGATGTGTTTCAGTCATTCTTCCCACAAAAAAGGTCGTCTTTTGTGCCATCCATAGCGTTTGGAGTGCTACACCTTTTGAAGGGAGTTATTGTTAAAGATTCTGGACCAGGATCAGGTTCGGCCAGAGAGATTTATGTCCGTCACGCTTAGGTTCAAAGTCGATTGGTTTTAGTTGTTTCAGAATGACGTCGCCTAGTGGATAAGGCGTCTTCCTCAGTAGAAGATTGTTGGACAGCAAGTTTTTTAAAATCTTTTTTTCTTTTAAGCGAGAAAATAAATCTTGAAAATTGATGCGGTATTATTATATTTTTAACAAGTAGTACATTTTTATTTTCACTAATAGTAGTATAGTATGTAGCAATGCTGAAAAAATAATTTACGCCCGAATTCCAAAACATGATATAAGCAATTGTAGCATCCTCGCATCTCTATAAAGAAGGTTTGTCTGTGTGTCGGGAGGAGAGGTCTTGGTTTTCAGAATTAGGGAACCCAATCTCTCGTTAAATTCGTCTGCGTGTTGTCTGTGTGCAGGTGGGACGTCCTACTCCACTTGGATCGGCAAGTGGCGATGGCCTGGAGCAGGACTTGGAGCAATTTCATCGCGTGGTGGTAGAGAGCGGGAGCTCAGCCGTCCGGGAGTTGTGGCAGTCGTGGCTCACCCGCGGCCATCTCCAGCAGGGCCACCTCCGAGTCTACCTCCACTTTCAGTTGGCCTACCTCGAACAGGATGAGCCGCCCCGCGACAGCAAACAGCGAGTTAAAGTGATCAAACGTCTCCGGAGTGTGTTCGAACGGGAGGCGGAGAGCATTGGGAAGAACAGCGTTGGTGAGCCCGTTTGCGAATCTATCAACGGTAGTTTTGTCTGTAGCGAGAGATTTGGAGCTGAGACAGAAGAAGGATTTGAAGAATCGCCAATCTAGGGCACGCGATGATTAGATAGCTTTTTTATATTATTTTTATCTCGAAAAGAATTGCACGTTTTCTCTACTGAGGCTCAAATGTCCGACAAATGAGATTTTGACCCGAAATTCAAGCTGGCAATAAGCCTGAAAACTATGCTGAGTAATATTAAACGCGTCCGCTAGCTCGGAATGTAACCAAAGAAATATCACTTACAATATATGCTCAAATCGAATGCTGTCACCATTGCCATGGAAGCATTACAGATCGCATATAAATATCATGGATAAAAATACGTAAAGATTTGGCAGTCTTATAAAGTGTGTAAAATGCCCTAAAACGGATAGAGCGTTTGCCTAATGACGGGCAGCGCGTTGCGCGAGTGTTTCAGTGACGCAGGATTGACACATTTGTGCAGAGTTTGTTTGATGACGGGTAGTGTGCTGTGCGAGGGTTTTTTCAGTCGCGTTCGCGGGATGTCGGTTCTTCGTATCGATGCACTGTTATTCTCTTGCCAGCGCGTGACTGGGAGTCATTAGTTGATTTTGTTTTCTTTGGCATTTTGTCGCGAATTACAATCACTATGTGAACTTTATAATTTCAATGTAATTCAATTTCTAAGTCTACTTGACCATTCATTAGTTAACAAATTAATCAATGATCGATTCTTTGTCGTTGTTAATGATCGATTGTTCTGAAATTCTGCAGTCTGTTTTATGATTAAGTTATATATGGAGAAATGTTGCAAATTTTGTTTCGAATCAGCAATTGAAATTTTGAGATTTTTGCGTATAATATGTTGCAACAAATCGATCAAGGTGTTCTCTGTCTCCATGAAATTTCATTACGACCATTTGAACGGAACCTGTGACACCCATATGGATGAATATTGCCCTGTCCCGCCATTCAAAGGATGGGTATACAATTTCAGTTCTCCGATTGATGGCCTAGGAGGAGATAGCGAACACTGACGAATAATTTTGGAAAGCTCTCCATGTTATCGCATTCCGAGGAAGCATAAACCGTAAAAGAAGATCTGTGTGTTTTCTCAGCATGTTTTATGCTTGTATTGTGTTTTGAATTTTGTAGATTTCTGGCTGGACTACATCCAGATGGAGAGCGAAGTGGGGGATCTGATGAAGATCAGTCTGCTCGAGTGGAAAGCCAAGAAGACTTTGCGCCCCAATCTCCTCCCGCTTTTCCACTACCGCAGACACTACAAGCAATAGATGTAAATAGGGGGCAGCCATTAACTCATTGACTGGTGTGACTATGCAGCATTTGTGTAAATAGTTGATCTTGCTTTATTAAAGTGTGGTTTCAAATACACTCACTTTGGTAATGAGTATTGGTTGTTTTTACTGTTTATTATTGACTATTTTTTTCCCAGAAAACTGATTTTTGTATAATTGAAATCCGTGATAAATCCACTGGTGGAGGGTCAAATTTGTCTTTCGGATAAAGGAAACTAAATTTAGTTGACCAATGAGAATGGTTCTCCAGCCAATTAAAATAGCGGCAATCGATATCACAACACTTGATCCGTGCAGCCCACAAATGAGGAGGTCTGTCAGTGCAGCACGTGTTATTTACCTACAAATAGTGTGTTATTTTCCAGCCAGTGGGCCTATTAGCTCACTTCCCCAACCATTTAGGAAAAGATCGTGGTGCTTCAAATTTAGCAGTGAATATACAGTGAATATAGGAGCTCTTAAGTTATATGAAACAGAATATGTCGTGTAATTTACAAGCTCCTAAAGTCATCGACACTAATGGCGTCATTAACTAAAACTTTACTATGATTTAGATTTAGCTGCTAATAAATTTAGGAGCTACTAGTAGTTTTCGATTCTAAAGTTTTGTGAGGCAGGCCCCACACCATGGATTCCATCTTGTAGCCCACTTTTGGCCAGTGACCGAGCCTTGATGGCATTGTGTTGTATTTTGCTGATCCACCAGCATCGCTAGCCACAGGAAGCACCCAGATTTGGCTAGAGAAGGAGTCATTCTCCTTGAAGACCATGCAGTACCAAAAATTGACAGAATCAGTGCAAACATGGCGCTCGGAGTGCCCTTCTCACCCGGACTACTCTGCCAATTTGTCTCGTTGTGACCTTATCTTTTTTTAGTCGAGCCACGGAGAGGATTTAGGGAGAGTGATTTGGTGATGTCGATGCCATCTACGCAGCGCGTAACCCCACAATTAATGCAACTTCAAACGGGCGATGAGAATTTCTATGCCCTGTTGTGGCGTTTATCGGCAGCATTCTTACATTAACGTTCTACTACCGTCAGTGAATAGAAGAAGCCTCTTGACGCAACGGTGCGACAGTGAAGTCGTTTTCTGCCTAGTTTGTGATTTCCTAAAGCTTTCTAGCCAATTTCTATACACCAGTTTGACTTCAAATTAAAGCAATTAAGAGCGGTGAACCAGAGTGAACTGCTATATATATTGGGAAATGCGAAGAGGCCCATTTAAGACAGAATACTTCGATATTTGCAAAGAACATTACTGACAGATGATCACTACTACACAAAACCGTACTTGTTTGTGCATTTGAACGGATTTTTAGAGAATTTCATGAGAAGCGAGATGAAGGAAAGGCTACAGGGGGCATTGAAATATATTATTGCCACACTCAGTGGAAGATCATGGACTGCTGAAGGCAAAATATTATGCCGTTAATTCAATCGTCTACAAAAGCATTTAGATAAGATATTTATACTACTATTTAGTATGTATATAATGAGGATTCAAACCCGTATTTCTGGGAATCGTACCCAGTACTGACTAGAAATAACCCCGAAACTGGTCTGCTGGTGGATATCTTTTGAATATGCCATTTATGCAAAAATGCATTTTGCTTCTTGCATACGTTGCATGTTTCATAATTTATTCTATTGGAACTATATGATAATTGCAACTTGATTAATTTAATTTAACGATTTGAAAATGTTGCACTCAACCAGACACACACGATGTTATCTTATTTTAAATTTCATAAACAAATCAGGTTGGTCACATAATTAAATTATACCCAGGAGTGCAGGTCATACCGACCTATTTCATATGTTTTATTCGTGTACAGTGGAGATTTTCCTGTTTCTCCAAAGATCACTGTTAATTTAAAAACAGTATTGTTAAGTGACTGCCCACAGTTTAAAAATATTTCACACCTGTGTGTTTTCAGATTGCATTCCGTTCAGCGCTGCAATTAAGCTTGTCTCAACGCTTGATCCCTTATTGCCCTCCTCAGTACTCCTTCTTTTGCACAATGACTGAAAATACCGCCAGTCTAGTGGCGAAACTACACAGGGAAGCTGTGGAGGTACTGTAGATGCCGAATATGTGGGCAACGCATGGACTTTCAGCATGAGTAAACCTTGTGTGTGTGTGTGTGTGTGTGTGTTGATTTTCTAGCGTGACGAACAATTTTACACTGATCCATCCACTGGTCTGCTGGTATTCACTTCTCATGCGCATTTGAAGAGAGGGACATGCTGCGGTCGTGAATGTCGACATGTGAGACGAATTTTATTATTTGTTTTGCACAAACTTTATTTTTCACAGATTTAATCAACTACAAAATCAAACAAAACATTAAGATTTAAATCTAAATTAATCCAAAATACTCGAAGTTGCATAAAAATTTTCGCCCCTGTTTTCACCTCTATAAGTGGATCATATATTGGCAGTTTTAATGTATTTATCAATTAATTACCTTTTCACGACTCTAGCCCTAGGACTGTTGTCGCGTTTTCCGGGAGGGGCAAAAAGACGATTGATGAGATTTTTACCTTGTGTAACCTTCTCGGCTTACAGTTACAGCCCGAATACGCGGGTAGGTATAGGGTCAATCAGCAAAAATGAGAACGAACGGGTTAAATGAAAGACAATATTCCGATAAAAGTTGTGTCAGACATTATTCATTCTTTCACCGATTCTACTGTATTTAACTTCTATAGTTAATATCAGGGAATACTTTAAATGAATCGGGAAGTAAAACGCGCAATTTATGTAATTCCGAGTAACTGGCTAGTTTTAATGACAACTCGTTGCGTCCACCATCTGTCAATTGCTTTTTTTTAAATGAATGACTGCCACCTCAACGGTCTTCTCGGTCGTTTGGGGAAAGAGGGCGATCGAAGATTCTGAATATTCGCAAAATGTAGTTTATACACCAACAATATTCAATCGCTACTGTCAATTACAAAATTTTTAACTTCGTTTTAGAGATAGCAATAACGAGTTGATTGAAACTTAAGCCACAGACATTATTTAAAAACTAACATTATTAGAGCGACATTATATATTAACAATTTAAAATTTCATTGAATTATTGAAAGAATAATTTCTTAGATAAGTATAAAATTCAAATACAACATATCATCCTATCTATAATTAGAGAAATGTATGTATGTCTGACCGGTATTTTTCTCCCAACTCTCGACCGATTTGCATGCTTGATGACTCAAATGAATGCTACGCCAATGGGTAACATGGGAAAAATAGCCACGAGATGAAAAATTTCTAAATGAGAGGCCCACAGCAGAA
>JAUYWV010171033.1:0-17937 GCA_032274565.1 Nematoplana nigrocapitula
GGGACGGATTTCTTATATCCACGACAAGTGCTGCAGTCCGCACAACTTTCCCACGAGGCTAAACTGTGTGAGCCACGCAAGCCAGCATGGTACACATCCTAGTGGGGAAAGGTTCGACCTGACGGATTACCATTATTCATTTGTTTCCGAAGTTGCTTTTATATTCTATCCTAGAGCGCTCATTGGTCATCCGCTGTTCTATGTCATTAAAATTTACAGTGGAGGACCGAAGAGCCAATGAATATCATTTTCGTCGGTGAACGCGTTGCCATGGAGATGGATTTGAGACACCCATCTAATCGTCGCCGTGGCAACGCGACTGGCGGACAACTGCCTTTTGTCAGGGCTTGCGTCACTCGCTACGGGGTGACAGTGGCCCACTTTATTTCGTCCTTGAAGGAGGACAGCTACGTGATTCACTGGCGACCAGACGAGCCGGGACATCACAGCGCCCGGGTGGAATTGAATGCTCGAGAGTTGACGGGTACGTTCGCATATAGTGTTTCGTCAGTTTTTGTTTCTTAAAACGAGAGAAATTGTGTCATGGCCGCCAGCAGTCGTGGTAGTGTGTTCTAGAATGTGGCTTTCTGTCCCAGTGATGAAATTATGATGATGATGAATGGCAAAGATCAATTTAGTTTGTAAGAACGCTTTAAGTACAGCAGTTCAAGAGAATTGCGCCACCGTTCTGTGTCAAACGTTTCCCCGTCCAGACGGAAATATTTTCGAGCCTCATGATGTTGTTGGTCTTCCTCTTCTTGGTTGGTTGGTTCTACCAGCCGTTAAATTCTGGAGGCTTTCCGAGCAGCCCATCAGCGAGGAGATAGTCCCTGACCCGAAGGGAGCTCCTGTGCTGAAGCGCCAGGCTGGGGTACTGGCCGAGGTGAGTGGATCTTTGTCCGGCTTAAGCACGTCAGTCCAGGAGAAGGTGCTGGATGGTGTCGTCCTCTTCTTCTTCTTTTACCTTCTGTGATACTTTGAATCAGTGACTTATCTAGACTGTCTCTCCTCATAACATGACCGAAGTAACAAATTTTCCGCGATCTGATGTTCTTACGGACAGTTGTAGTGGTACCGACCTGCAACAAAGCCCAGTGATGTGTTATCCCAGTCTGATAATCAAGACTTAAGATGTGACGGTTTCACATGTTGATTCCAGTCACCAACTCGTCCGGAATCATTTGCCAGGGATCAATGAGGAAAGTACTGTACAAAGGAAGGACCAACTACGACACGAGAATTGCCGAAGCTGTCTACATTAAGGAAAAGAAGCCGAAAATGAATGCAAATGAAGAGAGAATGTACAACCTCGGCGTAAGACTATTGTAGTGGGCCTGGGATGTCAGGCCATTTTTATTTTTATTTTATTGTATCGCATACGTGTGTACTGTGCATACTGTGTATTTATTGATTGTACAGATTTTAGTTTTCGTGTGCACTGTATGGCTAACACTTACTGCGATTTTTTATTCCGTCTCACTGATGTTCTGACGACAGGTGAGCTGTTTTTTTTTATAATTCGTGCTTCAGCAGTGGATGTATATTAGCACATGAGGTTTATTTTGCTGTTTTTTGCTTTGAAAATTATTGTAAAATCGAAAGCGCTCAGAAACATACAGTTTTATTTATGAAGAGAGCGTAACCTTATTACGTAATAGCTTTTATGTCATTTTATGTGACTTTCTTACTGAATTCATCCGAATTTCTTTTTAAAAGGAAGCTACATTACTTATAGTTATCTGGGGGATGTTGTATAAAACTTCCGATTAATCGCCATCGTTAAATTCCGATTAGTCGTTATGGCGAAGGATAGCAGAGGGATGTTGTATACTGTAACAACCTTCGCGGTAACGATTCTTCGCTAAACTGGCTGACCTACTTTTAACAACTAGCTACAGATAAATCGGTCAGTCAAACAAAAGGAGAGTTCATTTAGTTAGGAGGTGGAGTGTACTTATTGTGTTTACTCTGTATTTTCTACTGAGGCGCGTTCCTGCTGTTGCTTCTTCTTCTTGTGTCGCACTGCGCGTCATCGGAGGGTCCTCCGAGCATACGCACTCGCCTTCACAAGCTCCGTCCCCAGCACAGACAGCGGCGGGGCCCCCGTGCCAAAGATCTCCAACCGATGTTGGAGGGTCACCGGGCACTCTTGTAGCCAATGCTCCAGGTCTTCAGGAGCCCCGCGACACCCAGTGCACAAAGGGTCCGCACTAGGGTCCACAATATGTTTGTAGGTCAGCTTCATGCAGTGCCCTTCTCGAAGCTGTGCCAGCAAAACCTCTGCCTTCTTCACACCGTCGCCATACACTGAACGTTTTCGTGTGTGCGAGCCCTGGGGGTCTCTGAGCTCCCTTCGAATGGTGGCTTTCGCTGTGGTGAAACTCATCCCTCTCTGAAAACTCTTTTCATGGAGTTGTATTCATATGACGGGTGCTATATAGTCGGTTGCCTCAATGATAGTCGAGTCGATAGGTCATAGGCCATAGATCTTCATCGTATAAAAAATCAAGAGGATTGCTCTTGTCTCTGAATATATGTTCTCTCCTCAACGCACCCCGAAGGATAGGAATATAAGCCGCTTATACGTACACATAGACACACCAACGCCTATATTAACCAATCATTATCCTACGTAAACTTGAAGGGTAGCCCCGAACCACTCATTAGTTTACGAATGATTTCGCCCATTACCGAAGAGTTTTAATGATCCCGATTAAGCGCTAAGTTTTATACAAAGGAGGATGTTGAATAAAACTTCCGATTAATAATCGTAAACTCTACCCGAGCGATTTCTACGAATGGTAACCCTTTGCTAAATTCGATCGATAATTTTAATGATTACGATTAATCAGCATCGTTAAAACTCGTCGGTAACGAGCCAAATCATTCGTAAACTAACGAGTTGTTCGGGGGAAAGATTTTTTAAAAGATAGCATTTGCGGAAATATTTTATTGGTCATTTATTTCAAATAGGAGGCTCCTCACTTTCATTGATTTTCCCACTACTTCTCATTACGAGGTTAATTAATCGTGAATATTTGCAAAACTACGTCACATTTTGGTATAAAAGTAGCCATTTACTTAACTCGTATGTGTCTGCGTGTGCGCAAAGTCTTCGGGAAAATTCTGTCCAGGAGTTTCGGAGGAGAAGCGAGAGAGAGAAAACAAGGAGAGGAAACCGAGAAATACCGCAGGAGGCCCTAGGGAATGCAGCACTTTACCTGCCGAAGCTAGACACCCTCGTCGCGAGAAGGCGGATGCATGGGGCTTCGTGTTGGCGTTGAATGACACCCATCTTCCATTTCAGGCAGTCCTTTCCCCTTTATGGTGATCGATCCGAGTCGAATACACGTCGCCGAACCAACAATCAACCTTCTCCGAGTGCAGTGCGATGTCCCCTTCCGGATCTGGATCGACCCGGTCGATCATCACCTCCTCGTCGCCATGGTAACCCTCGATCTGATAGATCCCCAAGGTCGTATGATCCGATCGACCCGTAGACCTCTAAAACCGGGCAGCGTCGACTGTCATTTCCAGACCCGGACGGTCGGACCTCACGCGGTGTGGATTCGAGTGGGGGATCGACCACTGCCCGGCTACGACCCACGCGTGTATCACGTGTACGACCCTGATGGTGTGGCACTCACTGATTGGCCCAGAGAAGTGACGGTTGGTCAGACTGTGAATTTCACCGGTGAGAATCTGTAATGGGTGGAGAGTAGGAAGGGAGGAGAGGCGGTGGGCATCCTCTGACTACTTTCTTACTTTGCACAAAGTGGGTAGCACATGCAAATTGGGCTAGCGTAAAAGAAGATTGAACTGAAGATAGCAATGAAGATACGTGTATACTTCCTAAGCTGTATGTTGTAGACAATATGGCTACAGTATACAAGGTTGTTCACAGCTGGAATGCAACGACGGAGAAGCCACAGTGGAGCACCTCCTTGCGAGATGCATCTGTACCACCTCAACCAGATGCACCCTCTGGGGGCCTTTTGACTCTCTCGACGATGTCCTGGATGGGAACGCTACGACGATTGTGGACTTTCTAAAGCCGGTGGGGCAAGTCGAGCCACCAATTGACTTGCCCCTGCCTTGTCAGGCCTATGTCTGACAGGCGTGGTGTGCAGCAAGTAGAAGAAGAACTCTCATTGAGAGAGAATGGGCGCAAGACCTTCAACGACTGACTTTTTGCACTTTCCCGTTGTTTCGCTGGTAGTTTATTAGACTGAAAAATTTCCACTCAGGTACTTTTTATACAAGTCAATGAAAGAAATAATAATAATAAATTTATTTAGAAAATGGCATAGTATACATTTTACATTGTAAGTACATTTACATTTCCAATGAGCCAAAGGCAGACAGTGATGATCGGGTTAACCCCTACTAATAAAAAAATGCATTGATATAATTGTAAAATAAATTATGTAATATCTACCGCGAAAAAATCATTTCCTAGACTTTAGGAACCGGAACAGCCCTACTAATCTCCAACTTCTGGGGTAGGACTGGGACCGTTACGATATATTTACAATGTGGCGACTACATGCTTAATAATATTGGTGGAACTTTTTAGGAATTTTGCAGAGGTTTGCAGCGACATCTTCGCGTAAACGCAAAAGATGTTTTTCTATCGTAGAAACACTAACTGATTTGAATCTAAAAGCAAAAGAATTACAGGGTTCATTTGGAGTATCCATGTTAGGATTAGGGTCTGGACCTAAGATTCTTTGAGAGGTCGTGACGAAATGAAAGTTTAGCTTATCAACATCAAACTGCGGGTTGATTTTAGGTGTATTCACCAAACCATTGATGAGGGAGGGACCAGACAGCTTTGATGTTTTTATTCTTGAAACAGTTTTCGATTAAGATAAACCACTTTTCCGAATTTCATATTTAACCTTATTTTTCAGATTTTTATAAGAGATACTATACTCGGGTAAATGGGTGCTTCTAGACAGACGATAAGCAGCATCACGTTGCTTTTGTATTGTGCTGATGTTGTAATCGATCCAGGGGGATGGATGTCGAGTAACGAGGACCTCATTAAGGGGTACATGCAGATCAAGGACTGAACAAAATAAATCCGTGAAACGTTCGACTTTGTCAGTGATGGATTCAAAATTACAGGAACGAAGATCGATAAGAAAATCTGTAGCGTTAAAGCGCTTCTCGACACGAATTATTTTCTTATGAGGTTCGAATTTCTTAAGTTTGATATCAATAATGCAAAATATCGTTTCGTGGTCACTGACAGGAAGGCACTGGAGAACACCACTGTTCTTAACTTTACAGACATTATTCACAAGGAATAAATCAATTAAACTTTCAACGCAAGGGAATTTTCTCTCTTTTTTATCGATGCGGTGGTATGTATCTTTGTGTGCTGCGATCAGTGCAGTGGACTGCACAGCGGCTGGTCGTGGGGATCTGCTGGTGAAAATTCTCCCCTCCTCCCACAGAGGCACATGGTCCGAGTCTTGGGACAGCTTGCCCAGTCTACCTGTGGAGATCAGCGCTATACCGAGTCGTCGAGTTCTCAGATTGACTGTTACTCCGGAGATGCCCCGGGAGCACGTCCTCTGTCTCCTCTTCAACGGATTTCTAACTCGAGGTAAAGTGTTTCGATGCCGACCGCCTCCACGGATGGCGGGTTACTGTACATGGAGCCGAAAGGCTGCAACCTTAGACTCCAGGAAGGAGTTAAGCAAAGGTGAACTTGACTTTCAAAGGTAAGAAGCTTAGTGAGGAAAAATACCCGAAATTCTTTGGAGTGACTTTTGACGAGGGACTACGTTTCAACAATCAGACAGCAGAAGCAGCGAAGAAAATGGCTAACTGGTGTAGTGGTAGCGCGGTGGACTACCACGGCTATGGCTAGTTAATCAGGGGGGGTACAATGTCAGACCACCCAGACTGGTGTACTGACCCCTAGTAAGACTTATAAAATAAATAAGTTTGAACGGCAGAAACGGTCTGACGATACCCGGGGAAACTAATTACATTGCTAATTAGTAGTAATGTTATTTGATTGATCTGTCTACTAGTAACATCTTGATAAATTTTCGTACTAGTTTAAATAGTATTGTGAAATGTTAGATGTTTGTAGTTGACAGATCCGCTCATCCTAAGGAAAGCGCCCTGTACAAAATGGCTGCAAGGTTAAATATCTTGAAGAGACTGTCGGGAAAATCTTGGGGCCAGGAGACGAGAAGCTGAAAATATTATTCAAACAATGGATACGAAGTGCAGGAGAGTACGCGATAGGTGCGTGTGGACTCTTCGTGAATAAGACATGTCTTACGAAAATGGAAAGAACGACAAGAGGGGTGAGGATGATTACTGGGTGTCTGAAATACACCCCTATAGCAGTCTCAAAAAGGAGTCCAAGATCGAAACCATAGAAAACCGAATCAAGAGGAAACAGTAAACAGTAGAGAAAATAAATGACCTCAACGAATTACTACAGGAAGTGATGGCACAAAAGGTAAAGAGGAGGCTGGTTGCTAAAGGCTGTGGAGTATTAAAGAGGAAAAGATGGAGAGATGTGGGAGAGGCGTTCTGTAGAGAAGCGGGAACAGCAAAACTGTATAACAGAATAAATAACCATCATTCACGAGATACCCCCAAGGAAGGAAATCGGAATTCATGAATTCAGACCAGACCTACAAGAAGAGTGCCGTAGAGAAGAACCAGGAGAAGTGAAAGCAAAAATGGGAGAAAAACGGGGGAAGACTTGAGGAGCCAAGTACAGTAGATATAGAAGGCTGGATGGATTGTTCGGTAAAAGAAGACAGTAAAGGGGGAGCAGGTGTACTAGTAGTTAAAGGAGAAATGAACGAAACAGAAGCTCTGGCAGCAGGAGATTGGTGTTACTCGATGAGGGCGGAGATGGAAGCTATGAAAAGAGCTCTAGATATCCTGGAAAGAGAGCAAGAGTACTAGTAGAGGAAAGCAGAGACTCAAGATCCGGAATCCAGAAAATTGTAGCAGGACCAGAAAGACAGGAGGAACTCCTGGGAAACGAAATCTGGCTACTGTTAGAGAGGCTCAACGACAAAAACAAGAAAGTTATTATCCAATGGGTACCAGCCCACTGCGGGATAGGCAGAAATGAGAGGGCAGACCGTTTAGCGGAGAAGGAAAAGAACAGTACGCCCCTGTACATTGCAGAGCAGTGAAGGCGACCATAAAGCAACACGCCAAGGAGACGCGAGAAACAAGGGAAGTGAAGTCGAGACACAAGGGAAGTGAAGTCGAGAGACAAGGGAAGTGAAGTCGAGAAACAAGGGAAGTGAAGTCGAGACACAAGGGAAGTGAAGTCGAGACAAGGGAAGTGAAGTCGATTGTTTATTGGATGCAGAATATTTTCGCCTGCTCTCATCGGTGCAAAACGCAGGAATGCTGGAACTGGTATGAAGCTGTTAAGTGAGTGATAATTTAAGCAATTTGCATTCATGCGTTTTGCACCGATGAGAGCAGGCGAAAATATTCTGCATCCAATAAACAATCGACTTCATGTACCTGGCGTTTTTATTTTTATTTAAAATATCAAAAGGGACACGCAACTTCACATAGACAGGGAAAGAAACAGCAAAGTAGATGGAAATGCGACAGACGAGGAAGGACCACTGACCAGAAAGGAAGAGATTTTGCTGACGCAAATGACAACGGGACATTGCATTGGTACCAGTTGGACAGCTACAGGAAGAATATCGGAAAAGAAGATAGCGATGTCTGCCAAAGATGGGAAGAGGACAACAGCGAGAATGAAAGTGTTCGGGCCGAGATAGTCAGGGAACGTGACGTGCTAAGGTTCCTACGCTTGTCCGGACTGACGGACGCTGTAAAGCAGCCGCTCCTGCTAAAAGTGGCTGGAGAAGAAGAAGAAGGTGAGGTGTTTCTCAAAGCTTGGTGCAATAATGAAGTAGAAGGTGAAGAGGCCCATCGCAGTAAAAACAAGCACCGACGATGCGATAGAGATAGAAGAAATAAAGAAGAAAAGTAAAGAAACCCGATCGATAATCGTCTCTGCCCAATGTTAAAGCGAAGAGAGTTGTTCAACAGCTTAAATTTGCTAAAGGTTTTGAAACGCTTCTTCTTGTCTTGACTCGATGATCCACTTCAATAGCTTGAGTAACTTCTGAGAAAAGAGTCAATTTGTAAGCACACAGCATTGTTAATATATTTAGATATATAGTAGACAGTCCTGTAACTACCATTGAGACTGTGTCGTCTGTTTTCTTAAGGGGTCGGCGAAAGATGAAAAGAAAAATAATGACCGAATGAAAAAGATTACAGAGAGATAGAAAGAACAATTCGGAATGCGGTGACATATGTTTGATGGACTGAGGTGGCGTACGTTTGTTTGATTGAGGGAACGCAGTTCGGTGAACTGATGTGGTGTAAGTTTGGTGACTGAAGAGGCGTTCGTTTGGTAGACGGAGGGGCGTAAGTGTGATGGACTGAGGGAGCGTAGGTTTTGGTGAACGGGACGTGGTGTAAAGTTGATGTGCTGAATGTGCGTAAGTTTAGTGGACTGAGGGACGTACGTTTGATTGGCTGAGGGAGCGTAATTTTGGGATTTTTGCCTGGTTTGTTCTTAGGACCTTGTTACGGGCCAGGTAGACAGTTCTTCTCTACGTAATATCGAGTGTAACAACTAGCCTTTAAAAATGCTTATTTGATTTAGATTAGTATGATTGTCTTATATGATGTGCAATGACTAATATTAATATATTATTTTAACTTCTGACATGTTATTGTCACCATTTTGTAAGGTATACAGCAGATTTTTTTCTATTGGCTATTTTTCCTACAATTCACTATCATGTAAAAATTCAGCTCATCCCAGTTTTTTAAATATGCTGTTGTGTAAAATCAGAACAATTTTATTTTTAATAATTCTATAACACTAAATTTATTATTTGACCCTTAAAATGCCGCCCCTTGCCCCCAGCTATCAGCCACTACATACCGTTCATTCGAACAGCAACGTGCATGTTACTTCAATAACTCGTAGTTTAGCTATATCAACGATATGTGCAATTTAAAATTGTGGGGATGGGAATGTCACAGAAAGAATTTTCTCCTACTACTAATACAACTACTTCCAGACCTAGTTTCAGCAGTTATATGAGAGAATGCTCGATATAGCTGAATTTCCTGTGCACATTTTTCTGTCTTTCATCGCAGGTTGTCCGATGTTGTTCGACGTGTATCTGTGCTCGTGTCGACAATTGAACGGCGGATCATCTAGGAGAACTGAACTGAGCAGTTTCCCATCACTCAATCGTCTGACCGCACTCCAATGGCCAAATGGTTCATGTCTGCTTGCTTTTTCCTTATTGGTTCTTGAGAGTGAAGCTTTGGGACAGGCGGTCTTAGGAATCGTAGAAATTTCAGATTTTAAAGTGTAGAAAACATTTCTCTTCGTGGCACTACTCATACTTCTTTCACCGCCAAACTATAATAAGCTACTTGTTGTTTGTTTATTTCACTGCTTTCAGATCCGAACGGGAAAACTCTGGGCCACAGAATCAGACGTGAAAAAGACGATCATGTCGTAGATTTCACTCCAAATCTAGTCGGTAAGGAACTTATAGTATAAAATGTATAGTTAGTGGAGTGCAGTCGATTTATTGGAAGTGGTTCGTAAAGTGCAGTGTTGGTATGCCCTGCGATTTGCTTTTTTCTGTTTATCTGCGATTTTTGTATTATATTGAATGAGTAGCATATCCAGAATTGCCGTTTCGTGTCTTGATCGAAACTCGCTCTTGACAGACTTTTGTAGTATGTTTGCCATATTCAGTTTCGCTAAAATATAACATAAATATCTCAGACTCCAAGCATTGCCTTTTCACTGATGAGACATCCGGTCAGCGATAGTTTTCCTTGCCTCCTTGTCGGTGACTTTCTGCCTGATAGATATCGAGAAGATCTAGTGATACCAGTCCCGGTTTACGGATTATTTCACATAATGGCAGAGGAAGACAGCTTGCCGAGACAATTTGCTGTGAAAATCACAGTATTTTTCAATGAGGATCCAGTACTATGGATCGAAACCCGCCAAGTAAACATGGAGAATATCACCAACGGTCGAACCATGTACCTGCATACAAGATCAGCTCTACCCCATGACGTAGTCCGAGAGTACGAGCCACTAAAGAGAGCAATCTTTTACCTTAATCGACGCTCCAGATTCGAGGCTTTCCAATTCCTACTTCAATATATTTCACTTCATGGCGAAAAACGTTGAACACCACATGCTAGAATTCGACAATAAACTGACAATACTATGTAGTGATATCAATGTAATCGTCGGTTTTTGAGAAGAGTCTTCTCTTCCTGAGCTGGCACTAATATAGCAGTTATGACATTTTGAAATCAGTCACCCGCCAACAGCGCAATGGAAGCAAGGATCAAGTGAGCGTTATACACAGTGGAAGTCTCTAATAGTTTTTATTCCGAAGATAATGCTGAGTAATTGTTCCAGGCAATGTTTCCACGGCAAACAGTCTTATTCAATATTATTTTTGGCCTGCGCTTTGTTTGCTTGTACATAGCAACACTGAAAATGTCATTTACCTCAGGATCACCTAGTTCAATTCTGACACGACATCAAGCTAACGCGGTGTGACCTCCACACCGTACTCTTTCCCAGCACTTAGGCGTCTACACTGCCGATGGAGTCATGGGGGATGCAAAAAATGTATTGCGAATTTGGAGTCTTTCAATTGGAAATACCTTTTACAGCAGCAAGGGATCCCACCCCAAAGGAAGCGTTATAACGTTAGCGGACGATGAGCATATTGATTCAACTAAAACGCCCCAGACCTTTCCTTATCCAGGCGTCCTCTGCGTAAAAAGTAGACATAATTTCTTTTTTTTTCATTTTCTTGAGCTTATGCGTAACGATATTTTGTATAAAATGTTTTCTCCCACTGAAAATAATGAGGGAGAAAAAATATTTTACTAATTAGATAATTGGAAACATTTATTCCTCATTATTGAACTGTTATACTTGCACAAATAAAACAAATATGGGAAACTATCCGGAAAACTTGTACCCGAATTATATAAAATTTTGCCTTGATAAAGACTGTTAAACGGTCGAAACCGCTGTTGCCATTTACATGTTTAGCATACTGTATAAGGTTGGTTTTCCTTTTTATTTTCCGTATTCGTTTTCCTATAATGTTCTTTACCTGTAAATAATTCCAAGATGCAGAAAATATTTTTAGAAATATTATTTTACTTTTAAGCTAAACAGTATACAAAAATGCAACAGTTATTTTGTATATTTATATAAAGTTCTGCAAATTTCTATCCAATTTCCTGTTGCCAGGTGAACATTACATTGACGTAAGCTTGTCCAGAATTCCCGTGTCTGGTAGCCCATTCGTCGTTCATACCTTCGACCCGGAGAAGGTGCGCGTCAGGGCCTCCCGAGATATTCGAGTCGGTGAAGAGACTCAGATTCAGAGTAAGTTTGCTGACCTAGCGCAGATATATTGGGGTACTAACTGTCCATATCCGTGTTCACGACTGCAAGTAGAGCAGTATTTATTTTGTTCTCAAGAATTACAAAAAACGACTCCATGCATTTGTACGACGCATGGCATACACTTCTTGCAGGTACGCTAGTAAGTGTGTCGTCTTGTCAGCCGGCTGATTTTAATCAAGATAATCTACGTAGTTCACATCATTTATTCAAATAGCGCCCTACTTCTGGGATACATTCACGCAGCTATATAAGTCGCTATAACAAGCCGGGCATGGAGCTGTTCAGCCTTTCCTAACTCCTGGCTGTATCTAGTTCAGTAATATATTTGCATAAGGGCGACGCTTTTTGAAGCAATTTACTCAAGCTATATTTGGGGTGTTTAATAGTAGCCGAATTTGATTGAAACCGAAAAATATTTTAAAGAAATGAGCTGAGATAAAATGTGTAGTTGGACACTGCTTGGAAACTCGTTTATTGCGGTTTCTATAATGCAAACAAAGGCAACCAGTATCATAGAGTAATTAGTACATAGAAGTTCAACTTGAAGTAAATTAACAATTACACTTCAATTTTCAATATATATTTTATCTTACATAGTGTAAAAAATAAAGCTTATTTTTTAGTTATTAGTAATTCATAAAAATGCTAGTGTACAAATGTACTACTTTTTGACTACCCGATATGAGTAGCATATATATGTTTTCCGAATAATTTAACCAAAGACTGTTATTGCCCTTAAACTAACATATTAATCCATATAGATCCCCGTGAACCTGAGGGAATTCGATGAATCCAGAAACAAAACAGTATGATTGGATGACGTCACGGAATTTCAATGCACTACATGCTGACAAGTGACGTCACACCCTAATCAAACAGAAACGAGGGCGTTGAGAGGGAAGGCCACCTTCAACTAACAAATAGATCCCAAACAAACAAAACGAAGATGGAATGAGAGTGAATGAATTAAAGAGAAAATAAATGAAAGGAGAGATGAAATCGATGGAAAATGACAACCATATAGGCACTGCATTTTTTACCTTTTACCATCACAAATAAATGACACGTAAAACAGCTTCCAAATAATATGGCGCCACCCATCATTATACGCGTTTTAAAAACAAAACTTTATAGAATAATATATACAGTAATTCCGTAATAATATTCAACTTTTTTAGCAGTTAATATACTGAAATATTAACAAAACATATGTGCAATACTTATGTATTTATATTGTTTACTTGGAGATATAAATTATTTATAATTTCAACTTTCTCAAAAAGTTACTAGATAAAACCTAGTTTAACCACCTTGGAGACGAATATCTATGTATTATGTACTCTATATGGTAAATACTACGTCGATTTAGATATTAATACCGTATACTATATCAGGAGAAAATTATACTGAGTTATTTTCAAATTAACTTTTTGAAGTTTCAAAGAAACTTAACATAAACATTGTTTTTTATTTTAAATTAGCCTTAGGAATAACCTAACTCAGTCTTATCATATTTGAAATCAGCAATGAAAAGGTGTACATTTTAAATTGACCTAAGAATTAGAAACAAATTAACACAATTTTCATTTTTCATATGGCTATATTTTGAGATTTTGTGGAAACGGTTGTCGTCGTATTCATATCCACTTTTTAGAATAACAATTCTTTAGAAAAATGTCACGGAGTATGAAAACTTCCTGAGCAATAAGGACTAAATTTAAAAGCAAATTTTGACGTTTGACGAAGTAGATTGTTTCCTAAACTATATAGTTATACAGAGAATACACAGGTTGTCATTTGTTCTTCCTTTTCTCGTGACGTTACATGCATTTACATGCTTACCATTTCTGATCTATAGATGAATTTAACTCTTTCGATATACAGTAGGATCTCAATTGAATAATTTGAAATTTGAATGTGGTTTGAAACTGCTATGTTGTTATTATAGCTATAAATTATTAAAATTCAACAGCGACGCGAATAAAATTCTAAACCATGCTAATGTACACTTATCAAGGAAAATGCTTGTGCCTAGAGTTATTGATAATTGTTGGAATTTTTCAGATCATTTATCACCCAAATTATTGGGTGTCCTCTTGCGAATTTAGATGTAAGTTGAACAAATTTGTTTTTTCTCCTATAGGCATAAACAATTGATACACTTTATCGTTTTATTTTACGATTGGATCACGATTAAAATTTTAAATGCTATAACAGACCCGGATCAAAAGGAGGGATCGGGGGTTCGATCCCCGTTTAATTTGATTCAGAAATATTGTTCCCTTAGACCAACTTCATTGAATATATGTTAATGATCAAATGAGATTATCGCAGTTATCGATATTGATAAATTGGTTATATTTTTCTGCATGCCTTAAAAAGTCCACTTTTCCATACATGCAGCCGTTTGAAAAGTAATACTTTTCAGTGCATGGACAACTTTTCAATGCATGGAGAATTTATGTATGTATAAAGATATTATTTACCTTTGAATTATTCCATACCGCATAGCAAACGTCTACGCAAATTTGAATATTGTCAATCGATATTGACATTCGTTTGCGCATCCAGCTACTTAATATTCGATTAATATACCAGGAGCGATAATGGTTCTTGAACTCCAATCAGAATTTGTAGAAAAAAATTGTGTTTGCTATATTTAAAAAATATTTTTCAATATAGCGAAAATAGCTAATTCTTTTTCTTTTTAGAATCAGTCTTTTTTATTAAAATATGGATAAAAGCAAATACCCAGTTTCATTCAAATATGTAGGAGTTATTTTATCATGCAGCCGTGGCACGTTACAAGTTAAGAATATGCTGTATATACGTAGGCTTAAATCTATACCTATAAAATCCCCATTTTTAGCCTTCACAGAACAGCGAGTGTGGACCACAGCACAGTGCCGGGACATCTGTGAAAACTGTGCCAGAAGGGAATATTTCGCCTACGACAGGTCGTGTTGGTGTTATCGTTGCCAGAACATGACCGAGTCGGTTTGGAAGGGAAAGGTAACCTCCTGAAATTGTGAGGCTACTTTGTACTGCACAATATATGCATACTGTAGACAATTTTGCTATATACTGTATAAAATATACCGTACATAACACGCGTCTTCTGTCTTCGGGATGGTTCTTTCAGAGACAACACTATATAACGCTATTAATGCGATTGACCGGTTAGAAGTTTTATAGTAATTGTATAAAATTGTCTGATATACTGTTCATACTAAAACAAACACCTTTCAACATTCAAATTCGCCGAAAGAAAATGCAATTTCGTCAAAGGAAAATGCTAAAGCTGAAGAGGCCCTCAAACCTGGCATTATACATAACATTATGGACAAATGCACCTTATAGCGATGAAAGTTTGAGATTAGCTTCAGCTCCTCACCAATGATGAAGTCTAATAGACTTAGTCTATACTGAATCGCTGTGGAGTATGCTGGACCTAAGCTTACGAGAAAGGACTATTGTACAATTTAAACTTGATATTATCGAGCAGGTTCTTAATCATTCCACGATCGACTCGCGGCTATTCCAAAAAGATATTTTCTATCGTTGTGAGAAGTAATAAGTAGGCATTATTAATTCAAAATTTCAATTGATATATCAATTTTATTCTCCTGCCGGGAGTATAAGTAAAGTAGATTACCACCCGCCGTGAGTTTAGTTACTTACACAACTATAGCAGCGATGAATTGTCTACATTATTGCGCCCTTCTAATTCACAAGCGCGTAGCATTTGCGTTTCGCTTAAATAGTTTATCGTAATTTACTTTAATACCTCCTGGAAACATTATCACGGTTTAAAATTATTAATACATGAAATTTTGGGCGGTGTGCACTTAACAGTCAATAGATTATATACGACATAAAACTCCGATGTTTACTAGCTGCTAACTGTGTATAAAGAATTCATGCGATTGCGTATTCGGTTGCTAAGAAACACGTATTAGGTACATATGTCAAAGCTATGCATATGATATTGATCAAAATTTCAAATTTCTCACAACCGAAATTCCACCAATAATCACTCGAAATCGATATATTGTGTATGGTACAGCAATCTCTGCCCGACTTTACAAAGTAATTATATTCTTAATGAAGATGAAGCATCTCCTGCTGATCAGTGTTATTATATGTACCGCTACCGTGGTGTTGATATGTGGTGAGTAGATTCATTAAATACATTTTGCAATATTCTGAGACATTTGTTTAGAAAATTAAATTTAATAAATCAGTATCTTAGTCATGTGTGTGCAACGAAGTTAGTAGTTGAAATATTTAAAAGAATTTCAAATGTAAATTTGCGACCGGATTTAAACAATACTGTTATTAGTCAAACAAATTGATACCAATCTATCAGAATTATATTCTATCAATCTTTATTTAGCTATCTCTCTTCTAAGTTCCCCCGAGTCGTTTCCGGCTCCTGGTGACCGTATGAAGGAAGTCCCTCCACCCCGCTCTGTCTTGTCCCTTCCTCACCAGGTCAATCAGGCTCAAATAAATATTATTTTAAAAAGAGAATTAGACGTTTCAGACGTCTGTCAATTATCTTTAAGAGTGTATCGATTATTTTCTGGAGTCGATATATCCTAGGAAGCCATGAAACTCATTCCAATAGGTATACAGTCACGTTTCACGGAAATACAGTTGAAAAGTACATTATTGTGGTATAACGAAGCTTCATCCAAATGCATTTGCCAATGCAGGCTTCAAGTTTTCTGCGTTGAAAGGTTTGCATGGATGGGATCGATCATTATACTCTATGGATGGGATATATTTAGAACGTGAAAGTTGCAGATGACTGTGGCAAACTCCAGCGAATTTCCTCCCTATAATATAAACTCAAAACACCCAATATTCTGAAGAAAACCTTTTTTACACTAAGGAGAAATGATTAATGAAATGATTTTAAATGCTTTTCAGTTTTTCGACCGCTAATGCAATTTTTAAGGTGCGAATGTATCAAACCTCCAATATGAACACAATGTTAGGAACTATATTTTAAATTTGCGCCGCATACAAATGCTGTTAGCAATTTGAACAAGTGCAAAACTTATTAATATACTTTTTCAAATGTCATTAGATGTGCTGATCAGTACATCGCCTCAAGATTTATGTCAATGGTAATTGGCATAGATGTAAATGCTGTTCATGTCACATAGTACCACACAGAAGGAAATGACAAGGTGATACAGTTTATCTACTATTACATTACATTTTATCACACATACAGCATATTAGATAAGGTTCATGTAGACGCCTTCTCGTGTTTGGGGTGTCCTCCTCCGCAGGCAAAATGCTGCATTTCCTCAGACCTGTGTTCTTCTCACTCATTTCTCTTTATTCTTCCACTTTTCTCTCTTTCTCTTTCCTCTCGATTGTCATACTCTCTCTCTCTCTTCTCCTTCTTCCCACCCTGTTCCCGCGCGTCGCGGATAAAGGCGGGCTATCCAACCGGAGGGTCAGTTCGCCCGATCTGCCTTAGAAATTCGTAGACTTTGAGTTCATCGTCCAGGGCCTCGCGGAGACTGGGTGAGGGGCCGAAGAGGCGGGGTCGGCAGGGCGTCCAGGTCGGGCACTCACATAGGAGGTGCTCGACGGTCTCCATTTCCCCGCAGTTGATGCACAGAGGATCCGTGGCTCTGTCTATCTTGTGCAGGGTCTGCCGCACAAGTGGAGACGTCCCTGTATGGAGTTGATGGATGGTGCATTCCAAGTGTCGGTTGACTGCCCCTCCTATCTGTCCTCTCTAACTTCTCTTTCTGTTTTCATTCATCTCTTTTTATTCTCTCTCTCCTCTCTTTTATGTCTCTCTTATCTCTTTTTGCTTTCGTCTTTTACATGTTCTCTCTCTTCTCGGTTTTTCTCTTATCCCTCTACCTGTATCTTCTCACTCTGTCACGTCTCTCTCTCTCTTTCTGTGTGTTTTCCGTATTTTCTCTTATATCCCTCTACCTGTACCATATTTTCTCTCTCTGTCTTGTCACTCTTCTCGGTCTTATCTATTATCCCTCTACCTGTATCTTCTCTTATTCCTCTACCTATATCTTCTGTCTTGTCCCTCTTTATGTGTTTTTCTGTCTCTTTTCTTATTCCACTACCTATATCTTCTGTCTTGTCCCTCTTTGTGTTTTTCTGTCTCTTCTCTTATTCATCTACCTGTATCTTCTGTCTTGTCCCTCTCTGTGTTTTTCTGTCTCTTCTCTTATTCCTCTACCTATATCTTCTGTCTTGTCCCCAGGGTATCCGCTAAGCCCCGTCAATCATGAAGGGCACAGATTTCAATAATGGGGCACAGGGCTTTCCAAATTTTTAATGAAGGGCAGTCCGTCTTACTTTCCAAAACTAGTTATGTTATTATTTATGCAGTGTTTGTGTACATACACACATACAATTATACAAAAAATATGCAAAAAACA
>JAUYWV010171144.1:0-17937 GCA_032274565.1 Nematoplana nigrocapitula
TAGAACAAAATATATAATGTTGAATTCTAACGGTGGTATCTGCACTATACGAGTCTGCCTGTTAGAATAGAAAATCACATTTTATTAAGTCGTATGTTTTATTTCTCGTACAAAGCTTTTTCATGCGAAATGATCATGTATGAAATCAGTAGGGAACCTACTCACCGGTTATTTCAAAGTTCGGTCTTTGGTAAGGTATACGTAGTTGTTCTAAGTTGTATAATATTAGTGTGGAAAGACGAAAAGAAAGTATATACCCATCTACAATGCAAAGCCAGTATGTATATTGGCCGTAACTGACAAAAAGTACATGACAGTACAAAGAAGTCAAAGTCCAAAGGAGATAAAATATGCTACGTGTGACTAGAAATACACCAAGCTAGTCTGATTTTATATCTGAAAAGTCATCATTTCGAGGTGACTAGAGACATACCGCAGTTCAAACGAAAAACTAAACATGAGCTTTAAACAAAACGAGGTTTTCCAGACAAATATAAATGCGACATTTCAAACGATAAACTAAACTTAAGCTTTAAACAAAACGAGGTTTTCCATACAAATATAAATGCGACATTTCAAACGACAAACAAAACATAAGCTTTAAACAAGACGACGTTTTCCAGACAAATATAAATGCGACATTTCAAACGACAAACTAAACATAAGCTTTAAACAGGACGATATTTTCCAGACAAATATAAATGCGACATTTCAAACGACAAACTAAACATAAACTTTAATCAAGACGACGTTTTCCAGGAAATTATAAATGCGACATTTCAAACGGCAAACTAAACTTAAGCTTTAAACAAAACGATATTTTCCAGACAAATATAAATGCGACATTTCAAACGATAAACTAAACATCAGCTTGCGACATTTCAAGCGGCAAACTAAACATAAGCTATAAACAAGACGATATTTTTCAGACAAATATAAATGCGACATTTCAAACGACAAACAAAACATAAGCTTTAAACAAGACGATATTTTCCAGACAAATATAAATGCGAAATTTCAAACAACAAACTAAACATAAGCTTTAAACAAGACGATATTTTCCACACCAATATAAATGCGACATATCAAACAACAAACTAAACATAAGCTTTAAACAAGACGATATTTCCCAGACAAATATAAATGCGACATTTCAAACAACAAAATAAACATCAGGTTTAAGCAAGTCGGCAGTTAAAATTATGACAAACTAAACATAATATTTCAGAAAGACAGACAATTTTGCAGACGACAAATATGAATGCGACATTTGAAATACGAAAAAGTCACCGACAATGTTTAAAATTACAGCTGTTTAAATACGACTTAATAAAATTACAACCTATTGCAATTGACCAAAATTATTATGGCGCCCTTTATCGTCCAGAAACAATCAGTAAATCAGTGCCTCATGTAAACCCATTTCACTGCAGCGTAGAACCCAGTTATTGCACAATCAAAGTACACCCTGTTCACCAAGGAGAGAAAACGGCGCAGAATCATGTTACATCGCCAACTGGCGATCCTGCTGGGAGATTCTGGATGAATAATTGATGCTGTTCAGCAATGCCCAACGACATTTCATTTGCATGAGAATAGCTGGGACGGTGGAATGGGACTCTACTCAATGAAAAGTTGACCTAAAAATGTTAATTACATCTAATCAATATATAGCAATTGGAGAAACAATTCTTGCCTTTGTTCAGGCAAATTAATTGGAGAATTCCAAATATATTTACCACCGCTCTATCTGCTAGATTTCAAAAGAGCAGTTAAAATATTGTGCAGACGTTTTCAGAAAAATATATTTGCGCGAACAATTTGTAAAAGCTGAGAGGATGGTTTTGACAAGCAGCATTTAATGTAGTTAGTTTAAAAAGTTTGCAGTGGAGGTTTCACGATCAATACCACAATAACATTACCATACCAAGGGAAAAGTAGAGCTGCAGAATCGAGAGTATAAATTTTTTAGATTTTTATTAATAGAAGCAATTTTTAATCTCTCTCTCTCGCTAGGTGTCGTATCCGTTCAGAAACTTGACGATAATGGCTCTCCATAGTTCTCTACTTCGATGTTCTTAGCAGCGCTTGTTCTTTCACTTTCCTTTTGTCTCTTTGTGGAAGTTGTTCGGCCATCCATCTACTTAGATTTGCTAGGTAAGTCAGGCATTGTCATCCTCTGCTTCTATGTATCCGGTCAAAATTAATTCTTCAACACCACCTTTCCTAATAATATGGCCTAAGAATTCGAGTTGACTCGTCGCTCGCTGCCTGCTCTTCTAAAAGCCTCATCATTGGGTTACAACACGCTCTGTCCATGTGGATCTTCATCTTTCTTCTTCTTCTGTAAAACCACAACTCAACTGCATCTACATAGTCTTCTCCATTTGTGGTGATATAGTCCAGCATTCGCAGCCATATATAACAGGATGGATTTGACGTAACAGTCCAACAGCCTTTTTTTTCATCATCTCCATTGAAAGGTTACGATTTTTTAGCACCCTCATTTTCTCAAATGCGTGTCTTCCCATTCCCTATATACGTCTCCTTATTTTAGTATCACATTTGGCTTTCTCAGTTATCATACTCCCCAAATAGTTAAACTGCGTCACCTGCCTTCATGGTATCATCCCCAATCTTCAACATGCATCATTTTAATATCAGACAACGCGAAAAGTATAATATTATAGGGAGATTTAACTAATACCTATAAGCTATATCATTTTTGTGAAGAGAATGTGGGAAATCAGGGTACGATTAATGAGGTATTTCGTCCGATACGAGTACTGCAATAATTGTGATAAGCAATTGTCTAAATTAATATACTGTATGTTTCCGGAAATTACGTTTTGGAGAAACAATTGAAAAAAGAGGTGGAGCTTTAATTAGGACAATGGCTACAACGCGCAGATATACTGTAAGTCCTATCCTGGATTCCAGTCTGATGTTTCTAATGACTTGGGCATTCACCGGTCAACTGTCTCGCTAAAATAATAACATCTTCTAATGGCAGATGAATAAATAGGTTTTTCCATTGGCAATGCGCGAAATGTTATCAACAGATGGCAACTGAATTAAAGATTTATTCCTCTTAGATGTTGTTTGTATCATGTTTTTGTGATTTTCTTTTAGAGAGTTCTCATATTTATCATAATTTGTTAATATCCCTTGGATGATCACTATTCAATTGTAATTTCATCCAGTTCCAGACATTTTCGAGAATGTTCCATTCCGGAGAGTGTGCGGGTCAATCTAGAACATGGATCTCTTCGGAGCGAAACCAGTTCTTGATTAGTTTGCTATACTGTGAGGAGTTGCATTATCCTGCTGAAACAGAAAGGGGTCATCTTCATAACCTAGCATGCACCGTACGCTGTCTGTCAGTTTTCTTTGAAAAAATGCAAATATATATTGGAATCAAGAGGAGAGTCTGTCACAAAATGTTTACCAACACCGTGCTGCCTAAGAATACCCACAGCAGAATACCGGAAGCATTGCACACCTTTAGCCGTCCATCGCAGTTCATCACTATAAACCGGCATTCATCAGAGAAAAGCACGTTGCCCCAAAGATCGTGTACCGATTTTGTTTGTATTTCCGACACCACTGTACTCTCGCCCACCGCCTGTTCTTGCATGTTACAAACGTTGACTTGCGAACAAAACGTCCTTATAGTCCTGGTTCATGAAGGCGACGCTGTGTAGTATACGGTTAGAAATATTGGTGTCTCACAATTTGGTATTTTGTTAGGCGTGGACGATCACTTCGATGGGCACTGTGGTAGCACCAGTATCTTCAAAGCTTTGAAGAGTATTACGCCAGCTCCACGTGATAAATCCAACAAATCAGCAATCTGTCGTTGAGAATAACCTCTCTGTTTGAGTCGAACAATTCGTTGTCGCAAGCACTGACATCCATCTTAAGAACGGCGCATCACACTTAGTGCTAAGTTATGCCACACTGGAGGCATACATAACACATTCAGCAGATTTAAAATTTCAAAACATTGAAGTAACAACTCGAATTACTTCAAGAGATACTGCGACCTAATGTACAGTTCTTGAATATATTCTACTTCGCAGTCATTACAGCATGCCGTGAGTACATATTTTTTCTTGAAATTTAAAACAAATTCTAATATATGGTAATCAAACGCTTTTTGATGGATTTTTAAACAACAGTTTTTTCTAGTTTAGAACTAGGCTAAGAAATATTACCGATGTAGTGACACATTCTATATGTAGACAGACTAAAGATTTGAGCAGGACGTGAAAATCAAAGATATTCCAAGGCAGGACGTGAAAATCTAGAATCTTACCATTTTCATAGGCCTATCAAGTTTAGGCTAAATAATATAGTAATTCAACAGAATATACATTTTCACTTGTCCTCTTATAGTAATCAAAACAAATCTGCATTTACTGCTGGACGAACAAACAAACGTCCATTAGAAAGAAAGAAAGATTTTAGGAACCTAAAATGAAATAAACAGCATTGATGATGGCGAATCTGTAGCAGACATCGAATAGCGTCACAAGAGCTTTCCTGACTAAACGGTGGCATGCTTACATCAATATATTATATCCAGTGTTTTTTGTCAAGCAGGCCGTGCACGTTTCTGGCATCCATATTCTCCATTCCGTTCAATTTTCTGTTTTATATTTTACATTTTTTTTATGAATCTGTATTTAATTCTGCTAGCATTCCTTTTCTTGACTTTCATTTTCCACGTTTTCTATGAAATCGTCCTTCTATGCTTGTTTTCATTGGGTTATCTTTTTTAAAGATATTTATGTTTGGTCATCTTATTTCGTTAAAGACATTAATGTAAATTGATAAGATTAAAAAAGTATTTCAGCAAGAGAATTTGTATTCTGTATACTGTAATGTTAATTTTACGAATTGTATGTAAATCTAGGCTTGTAAATCTTACTATTAAATCTTTAGAATACAGAATAATGTTTCTTGATATTTGTCTTTGTTATAAAATTATAAATGGTCTTGTTAATATTAATTGTAATGACTTTTTTATTTTTTATTTTAATCCTTTCAATGTTCGCTGCAATTCTATTAAATTAAAAGTGTATCGTGTTAGTCACTATATTTGCAGATCACGCATTCTTTTAGTTGTCGTGTCAAGGCTTTTTAAAAATATTTTACCTAATGATATTGTTTCTTCAAAATCTTATTCTTCTTTCGTTCGTATAAACTTGCAAAAGTTGACCTCAGTTCATTTTGTAAGGTGTTTCCCTGATATTATTTCAGTTTACGTTGTCTTGTTTAATTGCTCTGCTGTAGGTCAGTGTGTAGAGTGTGTATCTGTATTTGTCAATTTTTTACAATAAATTTCATTCAATTCATTTTCATTTAAATAAAGTACGTCTTTCTTTTATCTCTTCTATAATACGTCTTTGTTGGTTTTCCATCCTTGCCATGTTGATCTCTGCATTCAAATGCTTTTTCTGTTTTTCTTGGAGTGTTCATATTTTCTCATCCATAAAATGTTTTTACTTATTGATTTGACAATTTTGTTCTTAGTTATTATGTTTAACTCTTTTTGATGAGCAATTCTCTTCGTTTATAGTAAAGACTTTCTTATCCAAGGCTGGCCGTGTTCATATTTTCTCATGGTTTCTACATACCATCCGATGTGATATGTAGCTTTTCGTTTGTTCTGTTTCTTTGTCTTCCAAATTTTTTGTTTCATCTTATCATTTCCCGTTTTCAAGATCCACATTATCTTTTGTTTCCTTTATATTTACTTGCATATTGCACTTGATCCTCTATCGTATGCCACATGAACAGATGAAAAGGTGCGTGTTATAATGAAACTAAAAAACGAATTAAAATTATCGGTCTATCAATAAAATTACAAATCCCAAATTTTATATGAAAACGTTTTGCACACATTTTCAAAGGCAAATTATAGATAATTAGAAACATTTCCTCAACCTTCTCTTTACATAAACGGTTCTCTGAGATATTTTTCATTTTGTTTTATAAATTAGTTACGATATATTTTGTCAACTAAAATTTATCAGAAGTCTTATAATCAACTTTTGATATTCATTTTTCAGTTATCGATCCTTTACAGTACGCGAAAATTAATTTCATATTTTACTTCATGCAAATTACCCACTTCAATTCAAATTTACCGCCATTGTTTGACCAATCAAAATACTCGAATCAAGAGCGGGAAATTTAAAGGATGTACAAACTGCCTTAGTACCAACGTAGACACACCGCCGAAAAACGATGAAGTATTTGGAAAGGTGTAGAGTGAAGACATGTTGGAGAAGTGAAAAGTGCTGTTGGGATGTAATCAAGAACGCAGAAGAACCTGGAACTTTATTCCTTCAATACTAAACATCTTTCGTCAGCATAAAAAATCCATTTCCAAGCAGTGTCGGTGTTTATAAACTTCCTTGCAGGTCCTGTAATGAATGCCATTTTGTTGATACTTGTACCATACAGTATATTGTATATATTCTTTAGATTATATAGAATCAGACAGCATAAGTGTGATTTTCAATGCTCTATTAATTCAATCCTCTGATTCTACATAAACACGAATTTTTGTGGTCAAGAACAATTTAACCCTATATCGTCAGTCTCTCTGTATAAAAACACACTTCTCCGTATCTCTTCCTTCACTTCCTCTTGAAAATGCCCAATAGATTTGGGTAAATCGTCTGGATTTCTTGTTTCATAATCCTGGTTAAACAACTGGTTCGGCTGCAAATGTGCTTAGAGCTACCATGGGAGGACCTCGCCATATACAAACTACAGTATATAGTAATACCACATTTAAAGAATTATTTGTCACAGACAGTCTCTAGTAGAGTTACTTTCTGTCAACTTTTAAGTGGTTATAGTCCTATTAGGCCACGGAACGCAGCGCACACTCTTTAGACAAATCCGAGCTCAAGAACTACGATAGCAATCGATATTTGAACGTGGATTATTGAAGTTAATAAGTATTGCCTCATTACAACTACAGGGCTCCAATTTTGCACGAGGCCTTTGAAGACGCTCAGAAATGTCACAGACTACATTTAGCTTTAAAATATCTAAAACGAACAATTTATATCATTACAGTAACCTACGCGTGATCCAAGGCCAATGCTTAGAAAAACAACGGGAGAGGTCGAGTTACGCCAAAGTTGCACGAGAAGCACTCAAAGTCCTAAACCCACTAATAAAGTAAACTAAGATAATAAAGAACTCAAGCAACGCGATTAAACTGCTAATTTTTCTCCTTATTTCCAATATTTGATTTAATGCACTACAGAATTTATATTTTCGCTTTCCTGCTGTTTTAGCGCTGATCTCAAATTAGAAATGACAGCCAGGATGCGTGTGGAGATCATAAATTGGCAATAAATGACGGTGTTGATGTTGTGAATAACTATTCAGCTAGTGGAAATCTAAATAAAACTCAATGCCCATTTGCGAAAGTTGTGCAGCACTGAAACACGCCTGTTTTCATGAGCAATTAAATCATCAGTGCAATAATTGAAGCGACGGGGTCTGCCACTTAATATTGCTTTAGTGAACAAAACTACACAGTTCTCAGTTTAGAGTACAGGACAACTGCATCAACACAAATAATTGCAGTGAATTATCAGCAGAAATAGGATTATTTTAGGTGTTGGAGGATATTCAAAAGAATCCAGTACGATTTGTCCAATAGATTGCAGTATTGTACTATTAAAATCGTGACATGTTCAAACATATTCATTTAACATTTTCAAAAGAGATGCTAAAACAAATTTTAACCATATAGTAGCTATTATCACCTGCGGTTTGTAGAATTATGGACAAATGTTAAACAGTTTCAACATGATCGATTTTTTTGTAATTTGTATTTAAAAATACTTCAATTCAAATTTAAACTTTCAGAAATGGGACTAATAACTTCATTTTTCGAATAGCGCTTAAGTAGTTTAGTCATAAAAAGTATACAAAGATTTTCAGAATTTATTTTCATTTATAAAAAAGCAAAATAAATATGATTTTCCGTTCTGCACAGTAGCATAAGCTCGTCAAGCACTGAGTTAAAAAAGAAGCAATAAACAGGGAGGCAATGCGGTAATTATTCAATATATTTCTCCCGCTAGAACTCCCTCCCAAAGAAGAATTTCAACTTTCTTTGCAATGAATATTTAGAGAAAGGGAACTATTGAAGTAATTGTTATCTATAGCTATATAACTAGCATTAAATTGACACCAGTAAATTCAGAGTGTAAATTGTGTTAGAGAGACAATGGATACTACTGATAGACTGTAAAGTATACGATGGGGAGGTGGTTGGTCTGCTAGCACTAACACAAAAGGTAATGACTATTCATTCCATTGTTCTCAATTGATCGCAAATTAATCTCCTTGAATTTCAGGATATGATGTTACTTTTTTAAAAACATATTACTGAATTCTAGTTATATAGATTGGTGGTAGCAAAAACCAATGGTAAACGAAAATGGCACCGAGTATTTTGTTCTAGGATGTGACATGCAGATAGCTGATGCTACCGTATTGTACTGTATACCGTACTGCAGAGGAAAAGAAGAGGCATGCGCTCGCTATACCTAAACTGATCGAAGCTACAATATACTGTATATGGGGAGTTAATGAAGGAGATCGAGATGGAGTGCAAGAAGAGTATTGTCAATTGAATCTCACCAATATCAAATCCCATAGTTTGTTTGGGCATCGTTTCCCCCTGTCTTCCGCCACTACTGGGCAATTTTTCCGACGAAATTAAGCGCACTGTAGTCATAGTTGACGGACGTAGTTGATATCAGTCAGTCCAAACAGGGGCGTTGATTTGATTGGTTGATTTGATTGGTTGATTTGATTGATTGGTTGGTTGGTTGGTTGATTGGACAGCGTGGAATGGAGGTGATGGTAATGGTGGTGGATTGTGATGATGGAGAAGAAGTAGATCAGTCCATGATTGAATTGTTGTTGAAGGTCAGCAGTCAAGGCGGCACGGGGAAGAAGAGTCGGATCACAGTCAGTCCGCCAGTTGTCGCGCGTTGTATTACAGAAGTAGGAGTTGTTGTTGTTAGACGCGATGCGAAGTTGGTTGGTTGGTTGGTTGGATGAAGGTGAAGATGAGAAGATGACGGTGTTGACCGTAGACGATTGGTGGATTGGTACCAGTTTGTGGTGGGGGTGGGAGGCAGGGAGAGAGGGGGAAAGAAACGGAGAACGTGAGGATGATGATAATTCGTTCAGTTTTTGTGTTTAGGACCTCTCGTTTCTGTCTTTCTTTCCTTTCTATCAGACTGGCTTCCCTCCTTTGCGAAGAATGCGGGTCGAAGGAAGAGAGATTGGTGAGGACTAGATCTATCTGTCTGTCTGCGCACAACACTACCTCCCCCCATACACTTTCCCTCTATTGCTCGCTATCTTTAGCTGTCGGAGACCGCTAGCAGTTGGGGAGTATCGCCGGTGCGTGTTCGTTCACTCGGAAGAAATGGACGCCTGTCTGCGCTACCTTGGGAGTCTTGCAGATGAGAAGTTCAGCAGAGAAGAGAGGAGGAGAGAGTGAGGAAGAGGCGAGGAGAAAAAGCGAAGGAGATGCTGAAGGAACTGACAGACGCGCACGCCAAGCCACCTACTCACTCACTACCCCAACTCAACTCAACTCAACTTAACTCAACGGGGTGAGTAGTGTACTGCGGCGTACCTCCTAGCTGCCTGCCTGGCTGATTAGTGGTTAGAGTTCTCCTCTTCCCTTGACAAGTAGATGCGAAGCGACGAGATCGGGAGGATGAATTTGGTTAGTTTGAATGGTGGGGCTACAATCAATCTACGACGCCTCGTTTCACCACCAAATTCCAATCTACTATCTCTGCACGACTACACAGAAGAGTCAGTCAGACGAAAGGACTGAGCGAGAGAGAGAGAGAGATAGAGAGGAAGAAACAGCGAGACCCCACGGGAAACTCGGACAACGACAGCGGTAGCTGTTCCTACTAAGCAGTGGAGCGAGTAGAGAAGGGTGGAGAAATATACAGCATCAGGATCAAGGAAAATTAAGAAACAGGAAGCTCTAAAAAATTAACGAATACTAGGGGATACTATTGATCGAATGGCTAGAGAGAGAGAGAGAAGCTGGAGAGAGGAGAAGAACCTAAGAGAATGACAGCAGTTGACTGCTGGTAAAAGGGGAATATAAATATTAGGTATACCTACTTCGTGTAACCTCCTGCTCCACCTAACTTCACTGACAGACAGACAGACAGACAGCGGACGAGATGATAAAAACGACTTGTAGGTAGGTAGGAGTGATTAAACCAGCCAACCCAACTACTGATCAAGAAGACCCGCCGCACATTCGATTCGACCAATTGGTGATCAGCTGCAGTCTAATTGGATAATCGATTATCTTCCTGCCTAGTAGCAGCACAGTCCCGTGGTCATCTTCCAGCGACCGGAAATCTTTAGCTTTGTGATCCTGACCTTGATTCGACTATATTGCAGTAATTTAGTCCGATGATATCCAACTCGTATGTTTTCAGCCTTTTCTCTCACACAACAAACATTGGACGAAGTTCTCTCTTTCCGTTTATTTTCATTTAGCAAGCTATTGTCGTACCTACTGGTGTTGCGATAGCTAAGCATGTCGGAAACCCACAAAGAAGTGCGAGGTAGGGATAGAGAAGAGGAGGAGAATGTTAGGCATCGGTTGCGATTCATGAAAAATACAAAACAATAGAAAAAAAACTGATTAGAACAAAACATATTTTCCATCGACAATATTGTAGCATTTCAATTGCAATACTGCAATAATAAAACGAAATGTGGAAACTAAATTTAAATATTTCGTATGTTAGATTATAAAGGAAAAATATTAGGTTATTACTTTCAAGTAGTCTACAAAGGTAATGCTCAATCAAAAGGTTAGACTCGATTAAAATGAAGGTATCAAGTAAAAATCACTCAATAAATAGCAGATTTTTATCGGAATACTGTGTAGAACAACATTTGCCGATCAACTTTGAATTTCTGTTAGGTAATCAATTCTAAAATTATTGAAACAATATTTAGCGTAAGATGTACAATTTCATTGAGTTGTAATCTATTGTTCCACGTAGACATACCACATAGTCCTATGAGGGAACTCTGTGATTAAACAAAGTGATGCAAATTCTCAATATATAGTCAGCTGTATAGCGTGAAGTTCATTAAATGTTGAACCAGCTGATCAGAAAATACTGTAAGTGAAAAAAGGTAGCGCAATGGCGAACATGCTATCCCAGCCCGATGGACGAGCTATACGTCTAAAGAAACACGTCGAAGATTGCGTCAATAATAAAATAAACTGGGAAATTAAATTGAAGAAATGCAAATGTCATCCTGTTAAAGGACGAGAATGACAATTGTTTACACCACAACCAGCCAAAGCATTGCATTGTAGACAATTCACATCAAGTCTATCAGTTAGTCTTGTGAGAGAATCAATCATGTGTTATCACCTCTACTTAGGACCTATTCACTATTTGTGCACAAGCTCCACAGCAGATTCGATGCACCATACAATATTGTAGCTGTTTTGTCAATTAGAATATTGTTACATTGCTTCATTGTTACTTACGCGAACTCTTTTAACAAACTTGTTCGCGCCTTCAAGTTGTCAAAATGATTTTTCATAAGACCCCAAAACGTGATCGGTAAATGTTGTAATGTGGATAGACAGAATGAAACTAAACCAGCATTATTATTATAAGTTCTCAGTATTTTTGTTAAAAATATAAAGATGAACATACATATTTTGCTATTCTGCAAAGTAAATATATATGCGGTCGAATAAATTTTAGATCACAAATGATATGCACACTGTGAAGCTTCATCGTTGCGTTTCAGCTCCACACGTTCTACTGTATATATACGTATAACCAATAGAGACGTTCAAATTCAGTAAGAAAAATTAAAGGCAACTCACAAACAACAAGCTGCCATCATCATGAATATAAAGCTGAATATAATAAAGTTTATTGCAGAAAAACGCTGCGGTATAAATCTATTGTCTTTATACGTATTTATCGGTGGCTGGAAGTAGTTCCTCACACGAAAAGAGACGTTAGACATGTACGATAAATGGGAGATTAAATAACGAATCCGTATACTTTCTAATATGCTGAACATGTTTCAGAACAAAATAATTACTTTTATCGTACTTGCCTCACTTCTAAATGTCTGATTATGTAAACACTCGTCTTACGTTGTTGTTTTGGAATAATTACTGAACAACTGGCAGGTGAATGAAGTTGCGCAACTTTATTATCTGCTCATATTTCTCATTAGCTGACCACCTGTTCTTATCCTATGCGAACATATACTACTGAAATGCATTTTAGTTAGTAGTACCGAAGGTTTGAATGCCTTATTTTTAACCTGATTAATTAGAGTGAATACGACGAAATATATAATTATGATTAAGTTAAAAAGTCTAACGTCGAGTCATGAGAAGTGTCAGCGATGACTTCTCATTCGAGTTAATGGGGATAAGTCGAAGTTAAAAAGTGTTTTTGTCTATCGGGGGCCAATTATACATACATTTGTTAATCAACGAACTCTGTGTATCTCCACGCTGATGCAGTAATTAGGCAAATAAAACGATTCACTCGTATTTCGAACGATAATTATCCCGTCGCCTTTACAGTAAATGCACAGCAATTAACGACTATTTGCTCAATTAGCTATACTAGTTCCATTAACTGAGATTGCCTATCTCTGTCTGTCTATATAGACTATATGAAAGACTCCTCATATTCTATTTAACAAAGTGAGAAAGTCAGCATAGGTTTGCATTACGCTTAAATAGAACCAGAAGAGCAATGAGATTGGGGAAATTTAGCAAATATCGACTAGTTACGACATGCTTCTGCTGCCATCTTTGGGATAGATTTACTGCAATAATGAAAACTTGATTACAATCTGGGTGTAATATAATACATACAAATGTTAAAACAAACATTAAATTGATGGTCGCAGCTTTCTTTATTGCTATAAGTCGAAATCACTCGAGATCTTGAGCACAGTTCAGCGTGTTATACTTAATAGCAGATCTCCCTTTTCCGTCCAAGTCAAGTGGCGAAATAGTGCGACGAATATGGATCGTATTTTGGTCAACAGGACACTCTGGAACTTGTAGATGACATTCGACTTGAGGTCAACAGGACTCGGAGGTTCCTTGTAGGACAAATACGACTGAACTTTTCTTGACTGGAACACGATCCGGATTTCTTTACCGCAAGATTCGAACAATGCGTTTGAGTTTTCTTCAAAACGAAATGAAGGATGACCAAGAAAGGCAAGAGAGAAAAAATCCGTTGAAGTGGGAAAAAAGGTTAAATGCATGTTCAATGAAAGATGAAGGTATAACAGCCAAAAACAAGACAGGATAGCAATAGCTAAAGAACTGTTTCATAACTTAGCAACCTCTAAATGAAACAAATGCCAAGAAGCGCATACAAATAAAGACTTAGAAATGCCAAGAAGCGCATACAAATAAAGACTTAGAAATGCCAAGAAGCGCATACAAATAAAGACTAAGAAATGAGCAACTATTCAAACCTTTCTTCAACAATTTTTATCCTACCTTTCCGTAAAGCTTCTTATTCTAACCTTTCCCTTTATTTTGATGCCTGTATTTCTTATGGTTGAAAAGGGGTTACTTAAAATTGCCATATTTTAAGACCTTTTTCTGTATGTTCTTATATAGATAAGTTACGAAAAGGGTTTCATAAACTATTGCTATATTGGCTGTTTTTATAATATCTTTCAACTTTCATTGAATAAATTATTTTTGTTATTTTCTTCTTCAACGGTGTTTTCCCTTTATTCCTTTATCTGATTTCTTCAGTCTACACTTTCTTGTTGGTGATCTTTCAATTTTTTTGGAGTAATCGTAATCATATTTAAGCTTAGTTTTAATTTGCTTAGATTTTATTTTGTTGATGTCCGTCTAAAATTTCTGCATAGGATTCAGGATCAAAAGAATTGGATCAAAATAGTGCTAAAGTAAAACAAAACAGTCGTTTGTCTGTTTTGTTATAAGTACATAACTTCTTAATTAATGGCACAGTAATCTGTGCTGCCTATCCAATTAAAAGTAATGAACAGGTCAACGGTTCTGACTGCCCGACTGACCTGCGGCGTCGATTATTATCAAGCAGATAACAACAAGTCTTCCTAATCAAGCCGTGTGGATAAAAATGTCACATCAACTGTTTCGGGATAAAATGCCAAACCAGCTCAAATCATCTTAAGACTATTGACTGAAAGGTTATCGACTCGACTATGCAATCCAATTAGAACAAAAACATGCGCGTCGGGACATGGATCCTTGTACCTGTATCCATCCAATTACATTTGTTTGTATGTACTTTTTCTACCTTCTTTTTTGCAAATTCTGGTATAATCACCGAATTGTGCAATAATGCATCGTCTGATAGATGAGATATTTCGACTTTTTCCCTAACCTTTCTTCTAATCTTTCTTTTGTTTCTATCCGGGTGCACCAAAGCTCCCGGTGTACATAGATCTATGACTATGTCGAGAATCACATTTTTCTAAATGTTTTGACAAGTTGAGGGTTTGATGAGAAAATAAAAAATCTCAAAAAATGTTTCATTATTCACTCAAGATCATTCATTCTCTTTCTCCTCTTCTACCATTATTTCGACTTCTTTCTTCCATTTTTCTCCTTTTAGTTATTTTCCTTTCTGCTGCTAAATTATTTTCTACCAGTTTCTAATCGTCAAACAAAGCGATCTAACGTAGTCAAAAAAGCAAAAACTGTTTTTCATATAGGCCAGGATTCTGTGGTACCTTGTTGTATTGTACCATACTGACTTAGCCAATCATTATGCGAGGAAAAGGGTTTCCAATCGTCACAAGTTATCGCCTGAAATACTTTCTTTTCCAAACTTTGAAAGTGTGTAGAAAATAGTCGCGGAAGAAGACATTGCTCATGGGCAATTTCCATGGATTCTGACCCTACCATCAAGCTTGTCACAGTTGACCTCATTTATCAAAATCCCCAATTATACAGACACCGCCGTATTGTTCAGTTCACCTGTATCTCATTCAGGTCAACCGCGACCGCTCCATAAACCAGAATTGCGGCCTCTTCGTGGTTATTTATAAAAGAAAATAATAATATTCGGTCTCTCTCCCGCCACTATAATCCTTGATAGTATCCAATAGGTTTGGGTGACACGTCGGTGGAACTTGCATTAGACATTTATTTTTTCTTGAAGAAATTGTGGACTTTTTATTTCCAGCGATTTCCTTTATTATCTGCGGAGAGAAAGTCGTGCCAGCGATGCGGTTAAGTCAGAGACTGTTATTTCTATCGAGGTTCCGCTCTCATTGTGCTCAATAAACCGAAATATAAAATATATAATCAATGAATGACAATAAACATCTTAAATCTAAAACTGAGGAAACAGTTCCAGTTTCTTTACCGACAGGTCGCAACGCAGAGATGAAAAAGCCTTCACAGTGTGCATACTGTAATAAATAATAATTTAAATAAATTATTTTCAACAAAAAACGCTAAAATCACCAAGACAAAACACACTTCAAACTGGAAAATGTATGACTGCAAACGCGTCTAGGTATGGTATGAAAAATCCCCTCGTGATCCATTCCCCTCCCATGCACCCACATATTACATTGTAGCCCATAAGCAGTAGCCCAGAAATTATTTGTGGAATTATTTAGAGTAGACTACTTGCAGTTAATAATTCAAACTAGTCATGCAGAAAATTAACACAACAGGTTGACTAGAGACAACCAATTCAAGTCGTCTCACTAAGCTAATAGAAACTCCAAACACACAGAGAGAGAGAGAGAGCGAAATAGTTTTTCCCCTTCCATACGGAAGTACTTTGCGAATCTCTTCAAGCAGCAGAAAGAGTCTAACTCGACTAGAAGACTCAGATAAGGCGTATATACTGCATATCCATATATATATATTCACCGACACTTTAACAGTCCGTTGCTGTCTACTGTAGAGTAGTAAAACAGCCAACTAAACCACAGATCGACGCAATAATGGTGAACTGCAAGTAAAACACTGGTCTTCCTATATTTGGAGGAAATCATAATTGATCAACTTGACAGTAATTCTGTTTTATTTTTCATCGAAGTGTAAACCTTGGTAATTCTCTGTACGGATATATTTAATGCTAATTCACTTTCTAGTGCAGTGGAGAGGGGAGGACGGAGAGAAAGAATGGACAATTCAATGAATGGTAAAGGGAGCGCAGAACTGAACTAAACTGAAGCCTAACATATGACATTGAAGAAGAATTACAATAACAAAACAAACAGTTTTTACTGCCAGTAAATTAAGTTCGGTAATATCGGGGAAACCAACCAACCAGCCCAAATCCGCAGCCTATCCCCTCTGTTTTGGCTGTCATTTTTTTGCTGACGTAAAGTTATTATGCCCAAGTTTTCAAGATTTTATTGTTAACTATGAAGAAGTGCCTTGGTTTGTACTTTCTCTCCTATCCAGGTTATAGCGCCCCAGGCTTTAACTGCTTTTATGTTTTGTGACACTAGGATTGAGAAGAGTATGCATTCTTGGTCTAAAGAAAGAAATGTTTAGAACTTACTGCATATCAGAATCTTACATCTCTACACGCTTGTACACCATCGGAACACATTATTTTGTAGCATTTGTACGAATTTAAATCATGTTCTGAACACGCTTTTTAAGGAAATCAGAAAATATGCATAAACTTACGCGTGATACTACTCAAAGTATACATCAAATTTAACCTTAGAACCAGAATGGTTTCAAAGATAATTTTTTAAATGCAGTTACCAGCTGATAAAACGATATTTTTACGAATTTATTTTGTTTTTGTTTTATGAAAACATAACATATGGCGAAAATACCTCGATTTTAATTGCTCCTTGAGGCGAAAATCTGAATTTTGTATCATGCCTGTTCATTAATTTCTGAACTAATCCGAGTTTATCACTGCACAGAGAAAAACGAAGCCACGCACATTCATTACCGCGAACCTTTCCTTAATCCATAATAATTAATTGAGTTCAACAATTTCTGGATATCCTCAGATTTAAAAAAACGCTACACCATAGAAGTGCTCTATACATTGAAACAATCTCACGCACTTATCTTATTAATCCTCCTGCCTCATAAATTTAGTTGAGATAGTAGGGCATTTTGAACCAGTTTTTAGATAAATATACTAATGTTGGTTGTCCAGCTTTTAAACTTGTAGACAAGACCATATTTTTAATCTCTAGTCAGAACACCCACTGAATTATTATCTTGATCTTTCGACTGCGTAGATGAGTTTATCGTTCCCATATAGATACATATTTATTCAGTTTATTACAATCTAAAACATGAGTGTTAATGCGTTATCAGTTTTCAAGTTTGTTCAAACGAAAATGTTTAAACATTAGCGCAAAACTGTTATAGATACACACAGTAGCCTAAATGTTTCCGGAAATCAACTTAGATGTGCATAAAATTTGCTAATAATGGTGTCATGAACAATCCAACCTGCTCTTTCCCTCTGTTGCTAACTATAACACGATGTATACATGAAGGATGTTGCGAAAAAGGTCCAAAAGCAAAGGGAGGAGCAGTGAGCTGTACAGTGAAGGGAGAGGTGGAACAGATTCCAGGAAGTCTACACCGCACTAGCAATAAAAAAAAACAACGTGTAAAAGGTCAGACGCTAGAGGGGAAATTAAATTAAATAAGGAGCAGTACTCGTATACTTCGTGTACAAAGAGGTATGGGAAAATGCAACGGATGGATGAGTCAAAAGGGATAATATGGGTACAGCTTAGCCTTACAAAATTATTGTCGTTTTGGGTAAGGGAAATGATAACTACGAAATGCAGAAAGGAGCAGAAGCCGCAGTCGGATAA
>JAUYWV010171255.1:0-17929 GCA_032274565.1 Nematoplana nigrocapitula
TAGGAGTTGTGCTGGTGTCATCGCCTCTCCACGGGAAGAATTTCATTCCGTTTTTCAGGAATCAGCGGCCAGTCACAGCAGATTTCAAGCTATTCAATGCCCCTTTCGACTTCCATGTGGATGATGCTCCTGCTTCCCTCCAGAAGGAGTTAGTGGAGTTGCAGTGCAATGACAAACTGAAAGCAAAGTTCCGCAGCTATTCTCCTCTTCCGTTCTTTTGTAATGTTATCCTCATATCCAAAAACATTTCCACAATTTATTGAACATGTTCAGCACATCGTGGGTATGTTCGGCAGTACCCACTGTTGAGAACAGTTGTTCTCCAAATTGAAGTACTCAATGTCGCACCTTCGATATACCAACTCTTTGATCGCCATCTCAACGACATCCTTCGCTTGTCTACCACATCTTCAGTCAAGCCGGACAATGAATCGCTGAGCCACCCATCTCACTGACTTTTGCATCTGGCATTTTAAATTCACGTTTTGTTCTAATTTCTTACTCTGGCCCTCGAAATATCCCAAAAAGAACTACCCGGCCCCTGATTAAAAGAGGTTTGCCCGCCCATGCGCTCTCTCAGGCGTACATTGTGGAGACACCACAAAATGCAAAAATATAAAAAATATCAACATTGGTGAGTATTACTGTGAAGACAAGATATGAATAAGTATATTAAAAAATTGCTCGTAGTCAAGCTTGACCGGAATGGATACTATATTATTGCCTCTACTGCGAGTATAGTTAAAAGTGTCCTTTGACAGTATACAGTTGATTTTATTTCAAAAGGATAATCCCACTAGGAGTACGTTGCAAATGATGTGTCCCATTGATTTTTGGAAAAGAAAAGATGAAATAGATCAGACTAGATCTACGCTTCTTTTAATGGTTGATTCATTTGTTAGAGATATAATTGTAGTTTCGACTTCATAGAACGAAAATGTTTCTTTGTGTAGCAGAGAGAAATTAGGTATATTTATGGAATGTTCAACGCGTGTGCTAGCTTGGAAATTTAACCAAAGTAATATCACTATAAATAAATGGGAAATTCAATGGAGCAGAACACACTGTTCATTTAATAGAAATAATATTTAAGGGAATGAAGTTTGAGATTGTCCGGTTGGCATATTTAATGTCAATGGAATTAATTTATTTGGAAGGGCGATTTTGGAGTCGACTACATATTTTAGTATGGTTAGTATGAGATGTTTGGAAAAACTTCGTAATTAGCATCATTTTTCATCCCAGATTTGATTGTCGAGTAGCCCCGAATGGGTGACATAACATGCCGCTGAGTGCGCCCAGTCATTCAGAGGAGACGATTGCAAGCACATGTACACACAGAGACACACAGACATCACTTTTGCAAGCTCTCTTATCGCATTCCGAAGATTAGATTGCAGTCAAAGCACAAATTAAGAGTATATGTATGACAGAATTCTTCATCAAACATTCAATTAAGTTTTATTAAACACAAAACATTCTTTAAGTTTGAGGGTAATTTTACCTAGAATTATATATCTGTCCCTGATTGGTATAGCACAAAGTGTGAATTAATATTGACACTCCATCAATTACACAGTTAAAATTATTGCCACATTTCTTAATTCTTCGTTTTAACAAAACAGCATTTAAGAAAACATTAAACATGCTCTGATGCTGTCACAACCATTTAATTATTGTAAATTGAATAAACGAGGAATAAACTGTAAAACAAAAATGTGTAAATTGCTTAAAATTTAGAAGCAAATACATTGCTAGCGAACGAACGAAGTAATCTATCAGAGTATTGCATTTAAAACGGCACTCTGCAAGATAAGAAGACAGCCATAGAGAAGGAAGGGGTAGTAAGAAACAAACAAGCATTGAAAATAAATGTGTAAATTAAAACACAAATGTGTTAATTTAAACAGTACCGTGTTTCTGTGTACTGACCACTTCGCCCTGGCAATTCAGGAGGCGATGCACATTTTGTTGCGGGAGAATCTCCATACACCTCGCGTTGCCAATACACTTTTTGACATATATACTTTTAGTGTAGGTGGATTAAACACTTTTGAATTGCTTCTAAAATAAGCACTTTCTAAAATAGTTGTTTATCTTCAGTTTCCACTATTGATTAATCCAGTTATTTACGTTTTAAAGTTTATGGGGAAGATCTATATGTTTTTTGTCTTTGCTTACAGTTTTGACCTACTGTACGTAGTTCAACACTTTTATCTACAGTAGTATAACAAGTTTAAAAGTAGGTCATGCTGTATTGGCAACCATATGTATGGAGATTCTCCCGGAACAACATTGAGGACTTCTCCCATTCTCTCAATGTTTCTTTAACTAACAATGGTGAATCTTGCTTTCTTTCCGTATTCAAATAAATGTCGATTTGTCTGCCATCTGTCGCTTGTTTGTTTTTACACAAACTTGGAAAATCCTTGAGAATGCTCCACATGAATGAAACTGGTCGTCATTGTTGCATATTGTTGGCCTGGAGTCTGTTCGAGAGATTCGCTCATAAAGAAAAGAGCGCTCCTTCACTAAACAAAGAAGCTTTCTAGATAACAAAAAATCTATGCTTTTAATGAGCGCTCATGAGTAGTGTGCTCGAGACAGCTCTATAATAAAATATCGATCCAGTGAATTTTTCTATGAGGGCTGCCGTCCTCTCATTAGGCGCTCATAAGCAAATTTGAGAAGCATGACGAATGTTGTCCATGTATATATTTGCGGTCTTTGAAAACACCCTATAGAAAATGTCATTCCTGCTATTCTTTGATTTATATGTGTATGAACTATAACTGTTCATAGTGTGTATAGATTTAGTAAAGAACATATCCGTAAATTGTGTACAGATTTTTTCTCCTTATTTATCCAGGATGTGCATCCATATCTCAGTTATTATTTTTGATTGCTGAAAAAAACAGCTACACTGCAAATAAAAAACGTAATTTTTACGGCTAATCAGCCGTATTTTTACGTCTAAGCAACCGAATTTTTTAAATAGTTTTAGAAAAGTCAAATACTAAACAGGTAGTATGTGGCAAATGTCAATAAATGTAATTTTGTATTTTATTATTAATATTATTGTCATTTTTCCACTAATAATACTCTTTATAACCACTACTGTGGTAAAAATTGATATTTAGGAACGGGGCTTATTACTCCGACTTGTAACTGACACTCTGAACAGTTTTTATTTTTGGTCGGAAACGGGAGTCGAACCGGGGACTTTGCCGCCGAGTCCACCGTCTGAACCACTGTGGTGCCAAGGTGGTAGATATGTAGGTTTTGTGCATTTTATGTTGTACTTAAATGCATTAAGCATATCGTGTCTCTCGAGCATTTTTGCTGGAAAGAAATTGTTAGATAAATTACTTTCCTTTTAAATCGTATTTGTCAACATACATTATCTCATTTTAAGACAGGATGGCAAATAACTTTCTTTGATTTGTATAGATGAATTGCCCGTCACCTTGTCACTTCGTACCTCCAAGTCGTGCACAACCCTTGGTGACACGCATGATCATTATCCTTCAGCCCTTTTTATCTTAGGCCGGTTCATCTGGTTGCGGAGCTTATGACCTGTCGCAGCTTTCACTTCATCGATCTATCGAATGGTCTTCCTCTAGCGTATAAAGCTATTGGAAATACCACAGTGTACACTAGTCTTGTTTTGGTTTTGGCAGATACGTTCCTGTTCTTCCAGATCTTTGCCAGTCCTGACATTGTTGCTCTGCCTAAGCCCAATCTTCTTTTAATCTCTTCTCCCTAGCCGACATTTGTCACTATTTTGGACCGCAAGAAGAGGTAGCTGTCGACCACCTCTACCTTTTCGTTTCCAAGCTTGTCCGTACCTATAATAAATTTCACTCAGAATTATAGACATTATTTCATTTTCATAGTGCATGCATTGTTTTGGTTCCCGACTAAACTGAATCATTATCTGTACAGAAATGGAACGTTCCGGGATTTTATCTAGTTACCTGACAACAGCTTTTTAAAATATTTTATGATATCAATTGCCGCATCACGAATAAATGAAGTAAATTTACGCTAAATATGTCGTAAAATTACGTCTGTTAATTATTGCGTAAAATTACGTCTATATAATTGTTGCGTAAAATTACGTCTGTAAACTTGTTGCGTAAAATTACGTCTGTATACTTTTTGCGTAAAATTACGTCTGTATATTTGTTGCGTAAAATTACGTCTGTATACTTGTTGCGTAAAAATTACGTCTATATAATTGTTGCCGTAAAATTATGTTTATATAATTGTTGCCGTGCGGTAAAATCACGTCTATATAATTGTTGCCGTAAAATTACGTACACGCATACCGTACCTTTACGAAGTGACTTAATCTGACGTCAAATTACGGCCAAAAACGGCTAATTAGTGTAGAAAATATGTATGCGACACCTCAACAGCTCTAAATTGCTTTCAGTTCGCCAAAATGTTTCTGTAAGGGTGCTCTTTAATTTTGGCGTTTCTCACCTGCAATGTCCACCGCCCCCATGTCCTTGAGGAATCCCCCAGTCCCCCACACCCAGTGGGCGGGAACGCAGTAAACAATGGTGTTGAGGAAGGAGAAGATGCAGTAGGAAGTCAGCTTGGCTCGCTCGGCCATCGCCCCGCTCACAATGGTGGTGGCCGTGGTGGCGAAACTCAGCTGGAACATGAAGGTGGCGAACGCGATCCCCATATCGTCGGCTCCGGGGTCGCGGTCCAGGCAGAAGTCGCCAATCCCCACGAACCCGTTGCTGCCGCTATCCGTGCCGAAACTCAGACCGTAACTGTCGGAGAAGAGTTAAAACGCCAAAGTAGACCTAGCTAATATGTATGTAGTATGCCTAATATCAATAATATCAACCACATTCAACACGTGTACACGCTTAAACCTACCTTAATATAAATATGTGTATGTATAATATCGACCACATTCAACACGTGTACACGCTTAAACCTACCTTAAAATATGTGTATGCCTAATATCGACCACATTCAACACGTGTACACGCTTAAACCTACCTTAAAATATGTGTATGCTTAATATCGACCACATTCAATCCTTGAACACGCTTAAACCTACCTTAAAATATGTGTATGCCTAATATCGACCACATTCAACACGTGTACACGCTTAAACCTAGATTGAAAATTTCAACGGCTTAATAGACAAATCATTGCAATTGGATTCGTTTGCTCATAACCAAATTGAAATTTATTGAGAATTATATTGTTGAATGAAAATATACATAAACTCTGTACTGTACGCAAAAAAACGTGTATAGATTAAATTGACCAAATAACTAGAAAAAAATTCTCATTTCCAGATGAAAGCAAGTTATCTGGTGCAGAAAAGGAAAAAGAAAGAAACAGTATTAACCTCGTCCACTTCAACTGGCATTCCTCGCTACTTCACCTCCCTCCAACACACCTCTCATCGCCACTTCAGCTGATTCAGTTCTGTTGCATATCTACCATATATATGTCACGATCAGTCAATTTTCTACCGATGGCACAGCGGTATGTATATATTTTGCTGGAATGTATAATTTGGTGCTCTAAGTCATAAAATAGTGGACATGTTTTATATTTTAATAGAAGATCTAATGGTAGTATAGTTTCTTGTTTAAATAGATCATATATGCAAGAGTCAGATTGAGTACTTTTGTCATAGATTTTAGAGCTCTTTTATGCAATAGTGTTAGTTTTGATAAGTGAGTAATATGTGTAAAACCCCAGACACTTGGACAGTAGTAAACGTGGAGATGAATGAAGGCATAATATATAATATCTTGAGAGTCTTTTTACTAACCTTGTTTTGTAAATAATTTAATATACAGTATCTATTTTGATGTATGTCATCATCATCTATAGTTCTCGGCCTCTTGGCAGGTTCACTCCTGACGTCCTTTCCCTCATACTCAAGTATATAGGCGTGGTTTGCTAGCTCTGCATTCTGCAACATGCCTATTCTTAACCCTCATTGAGCACTTCGGTAATCATTTCCCCTGAATGTGTGTACCAACTATATCTTCTTTTGTCCTTCAGATTTATCTTTTAACCTACTCTGTGAAATACCTCCTCTTTGGTCAGCTTGTCTCTCCAGCTAATCTTTAATGTTATTCTTCATATCTACATTTAAAAAATACTACTATCTTTTCCAAATGTCTTGGCTTTAGTGTTCAAGAATCTGATCCGTACAGCTCTTTACGATATTCTTCTTTGTATCTGTGGTGAGACGCTTATTCTCTAGTTCTCATTTCGCTGTGAATATCTTATTCGCCATTACTATTCGTGACTCAATCTCGATTGTCTTCTTTGCTTGACATTCTCATTATCTTTGTCTTCCTCGTATTAATCTTCATACTGAATGTTTCCGCCTTTTTATATAGACTATCCAACAATCGTTGGAAATATCTTCTGAGTATGTTATCATTCTTTGGTCATCACAATAAAATAGCCAATTTCGACTGGAAACTTCGTCAGTCAAAAACTACCAATTCTCAAATGTGAACCACAAAGTTCACATTTCATAAATATACCAGGTCAGTCAATGTGGTTTCTGGATAATTATTATTTCAAAAACTAGGTTTCTGAAGCACGTGTCCCAAATCTTGACAGGCACTGCGACGGCCGACATTCTTGATGTTCGTTGGCAATCGTGCGGGTGGAATCTGGGAGAGCGAGGGACAAATGTGTCAAACGTTGATAAATAATGCACAATTGAATCACAGTGGTTATTTACACTTTCGTCGGCACAGGGCACAGAGCTGTGCAGTATCTATTGCTTTGTAGAGACTGTCTAATTTCTGAAGGATAAAAGTTTCGCCTTTCCAGTAAGTTTAGGTATGGTTCTTTTCAATTGGTTTTAGTTTTGTTGTTTTTGTTTGGTCTCTATTTTGATTATTTGAAAGGTATGACCAACCTACGCACAACCGTACGCCCCCCTTCGCCCTAGACAAACAGCAAGTCTTCGTCTGTATTCAGGATAACACCATAGCCTTTAAAAGTCGACAGCAGCCCGAACACAACGCATAGAAAATGTCAATAATAATCTTGAAAGACTTAAAATAGATCGTAACGAAAAAATAAAAAAATGGTTTCCAAGTAAGTCAATTCAAAAAACCACACTTAAAATGAAAATTAAGATGATGTATAGTATTTCATAAGCTTTCGACTCAACCTGGAGTCATAAATACAGTATGTGGACAGAAGAATTACAAAACGAAGTTAAACATGCTTGAACTCATGCGGTCATTCTATGGACTATCGTTCTAACCGTATTATTTATAATTGAAATGATTTTAGAATTCGTTGTGCGGTTGAATCTGCTTTCATTAATCAGTTCTCCGATTGTGTTGCTAATTTTGACACAGGTTGTTTTTCAATTTGGATTCGAACATTGCTTATCACTTGCTCAGATCGATTCCTGTCCGGCAGCACGATTCAGTAGACTATTAATCCTATTTATTTTTTCTGTACAAGTACAGTATATAAACTCCGTTTTTTAATTCTTCTGGACACATGGTATGATTCTAGGTTTAATCTAAAGCTAGTGAAATACATCATAATTTTTATTTTGAAATGTGTTTTTTAATTGACTTAAAATAAATATTATCAATTATCAAGAACGCCGCAGATGTGTCATTAAATAGATGGGTCTCACATACATGATCCACTGTTGCCCCGAAACCTCGTGTACAGTATTCGCACCACCACTCAGGGTGATCCCCAGGACACCGTGTGTGTAGAGGCACGGGAGGTTACATGATTGTCCCCAAGAGAAGGTGATCAAGTGAGATGAGGGTTAGACTCTGGGATGGGATCAGGCGGTACCCACGTCAGAGGAGCCGGAGCTCCCGCAGATATGAGGCGACCGCCACGGGGTCCTCCGTCAGCACAGACAAAGGCAGGACCACCGCCCCGAACGCGCGCAAACGCGGATTTAGGTGAGCAGGGGATACCTGGAGCCAGTGCTTCAGGGTCTGCTCTTCCTTTCCACAGTGTGCTGATTTTTGCGATATTAGGGTTACGCTATCCAGTCCTTAAACTCCCGGCACACGTACCGCGAATATGGCTCGCTCGTCTTCCATTGCTTCTATCTCCCCCGACAGACCACTTGTCTCTCTCTCTCTGCTTCCTCAAAGCCGAGCACTTTTATAAGTTGTCCTCTATTCGACAGTTATCGCACTCATATCCTTCGACCTTCTCCAGCGTCTGCCGGTAACATTTGTCCAGAGGGGCAGGAAATATTTTAGTTTTCATCGGCAAATTCGCAGATTCCCATTTCGACCGACAACTAAAATATAGTTAAACTTTGAATGACTGTTAGTTAGGCAGACTGGTTTATCTGGCTATAGGGGTGCATTTAAATGAAAGCTCGACTTTTGCACTGGTAGTCCTTCGCTTACCCGAACATCCAATAGCTCAAGCCTCCAAAGACGACGTCCACTGCATTCTTCACCATAATGTTGACCTCGTTCTTCACCTGAACGCAGCCGGCTTCAAGCAAACCGAAACCTGCAGGGAAAAGAGAGAGAGTCAATTTATCAAATTTATTAAAGTAATCATTTTTTAAATTTATATTTGAGGGTGACCGTTAGACCTATTGGTAGCTCTGAGGAGGGCCGTGGTGTCGCGCATGATTAGGGCCCAATGAAGAGCAGTACCTCGTTGAATCTCTACGGTTTAGAACTACAGCATGGATGTGATTGCACAAACTGTCAACAATTGAAGTAGAAATAATTTGGAGTGCTCAACTGCCTTGTCTGTCGAATCAGATAGGCTAGCAGTAGGAGGAGGGTTCTTCCTGGCACAGCTTTTCAATGGCGGAGGTAGGAGTCACTTTTGTGTATTTTTGTTTAGTTTTGGTCAATTTTGGTTGATTTAGGGGGAGGCTAACACTGTTTCGCATGAGCCTATGGGAGTTTCGTTTCTGTATGTTTTCTATATCAGGACATTAGTCAAGCCGGGAATTTTGAGTTCTACATATTTGGAAGAGAAGGTGATCAACACTGCAAGTTCGCACATACAGTACATGCCTTGTAACAGCTGATTTTTCAAAAAGACGTACTAATCCTCTGCGCTCGTTCGTTTACGCTATTTTGACAGGGTTAATTCCCCAAAGTCTTTTTGGCGCGCCATGTGACTCTGTAATCTCTATATGCCTGTCGATTTTGGAAACACTCGCAAACATTTTGATGAAGACCTCCTACGTTTTTCTTTGGGTGTAGGTAGCATTTTGCTTCGCAATGTATCCGCCTTCACGAAAGTAGTGTGTGCGGCGATATGCCAAACCAGGACGATCAAATGGGTACAATAAATAACTCACGGTAATGCGGGGTACCTCGTTCTTTGATATTTATAATCAGATTGTTTTATTATTGCTACTTTTTGTTGCCCTTATCAGCTTTTAAAATAGCTACAGTATACTGTATCCTCCGAAAGTGATAACATGAAGAGCTTCACAAAATTAATATACTATGTGTTTGCTATTTCCTCCTAGATCATCAATTGAAGAGAGTTGAAATTTTATGTACCCACCCTTTGAATCGCGGGGTAGGAAATGCACTATGTTTTATAATTTACATCCGTATGAGTGCCACAGGTTCCGTTTTAGGGGTCTGTTTTCGGCCCTTTTGAGACTACCAAAACTATACGTCACTGTTATACCTGTTCTTGATATGCGATCTTAATGATATTTTGTGGAGATAAGGAACACCACTGACCACAGTCAGATTGCATTTCCCATTATTTATTGATCGATTTGTTTTAACATTTTATGCGCAAAATCTCCAAATTTAAATTACTGATTCGAACAAAATTTGTCACATTTGTACATCACTTGATCATAAAACATACTGCAGAATTCCAGAACAATTGGTCATTAATAACAACGAAGAATCGAGCATTTTCAACTTATTGATTAATTTGTTAATTAATGAATATATAAGCAAACTTGGAAATTGAATTGCATTGAAGTTATAAAGTTGTCATAGTGATTGTAATTCTTAAAAAATCCCAAAGAAAATAAATCAACGAATGGCTCCCAGTCACATTCTGATAAGTCAATGAGAGTGCATCGAACGCGAAAGCGACCCTCACACAGCGTACTGGTCGTCATCAAACAAACGCTGTACGAATGCCTCAAGCCCGCGATAATGAAACACCAGCACAGCGCAATACCCGCCATTAAACTAACTCTATGGGGGCCAGAGGTTTCGTTTTCAGGGTCTTTATATACCATTTTCAAAAGCTATCAAACTTTTACGTCATTTCATACCTGTTATTGATATGTGAGCTAAAATGCTTCCATGAAAATGGTGTTGTGGAATATTTATTTTTTGTTATTTATTTTTACCTCTGTGTCAGTTGCAGCGCGGATGATCTGATCAAGTGTCCTGTATTCTGGACACGTTCCCACGCTACGGCGAGTGTTTGATTTGAATTTCAGAGACTGTCTGGAAACTAATCACGCAGCCAGTTATAGTTGTAAACTTGTTGTGAGCAATGCGAATCTGACAGTTGTATAAAGGGTGCTCCACAAGAATTGTGCTCAGTGTTGTCTGTTATTTGTTGGCAATAAACTTGCATTATTAGAGAGGTTTGTCCTGGCAGTTTTATGACAATTGGTGACAGCAGTCGATCTGAACATTTATTGTAAGTGACATTTTGAGATAGCGGACGTGTTTAATATTATTATTTTATAAACAATATAGAGAGTTTTATAGCACTAGTTTGTTTTGATTCCCGGTCAAAAGGAGCGACCCGACGCCCCGAAGTGAATGAAGTGAGACAAAAAGGGAGAGAGAGTGAGAGAAAAAGAAAAGGGAAACACAAGGAAAGATGAAGGCGGATAAAGGATGAAGTAAAAATAGAAAGTAGTAAAGAGGTAGAGAAGAGAAAAAGAGAAGCCGATGGATATTATCTCTGATCCCTCTAAATTTTCCATAGTTCTCTACTTAGTTTGTTTCTTAATATTCATATGTTATACGTCCTCTAAAATATCACATGAACTGTCTAATAGAACCCAAACTATTTACTGCATTATGATCAGCATTCTGTATATACATGTAAATAAATAGATTCTGCATTAGGAAAACCAATACGGAAAATAAAAAGGAGAATCAAGCTTATACCAGACATGTAATGGCAACCGGTTTCCACCGTCACACAGTAATTATCAAGCTCAAAGTTTAAATACATAATGCGGGTACAAGGACATCAGACAAAAAAACAATATACAAGAAAGAAAACACTAAAACTGCTAGGAGAACACTTTTGGAAAAAGGAAGCACAGTTATTAGTTAAACACACATTGAGAAATGGTCTTCGCACTCTTTTATCTCCACCTTAATTTTCATTCCAAATCTCCTGTTTCATGTAAATCTGACTTAATTAACTTGTTTTTAAATAGAGCCTTTATGGTTTCTTTTTCCTTACTGCTTTTCAGTAAAGTGGTCAAATACATAGATGAAATTATTTGTAAATTATGGGTATCCCAAAACGTTATTTGTCTCTATTATTTCTTGGTTTATCTCCAATAAGATTTCTTTTTGTTTTCCCCTTCCTTGGTATTTGATTCTCACTTTTTCACTCTCTACCTTTTCTTGATTGAACCTTGCCAAGCGGTTGAAACGATTGCCTGGATTGCATTCTCTTAGAGTGGCACTTACAACAATGAAAGTTGATTTCAATAATTCCATCAGGAACCGGACTCCTATGTCATTGAAGTAAAACGTCGTTTATACTTTTACTTGTGATGTGCATCCTCATGTGTCCTATATTGGAGGCACCAAGCGACATTTGGCCGAACGCATGAAGGAGCACAGAAGAGGCCCGGGTGCAGTCTACACTCATCGCTTGGATTGTATGGCATGCTCGGGGAATAAAGACCAGTTCAGGTTGATCCACTCGGTACGTGATGGCTTGAGATAAAAGTGCGGAGCCATCTCTCAATGTGTCTTTAACTATTAACGGTGCTTCCTGTTTTTCTAAAAGTGTTCTCCTAACAGTTTTAATGCTTGTTATTGTTTTCTTGTCTGATGGCCTTGTAGCCGCTTTATTTAAACATTTGGCTAGATAATGACTGTTGAAAGGTCGAAACCGATTGCCACTACATGTCGGATATAAACTTGGTTCTCCTTTTTATTTTCCGTATAAAGAGATCATATTTCTAATTAGTTTCTTCTGAATGGTTGTTGTCCCAAACGCCCTGCTCCCAAATGTATAAAATATATGTTAACGCTATAGTAGAACTTCTTCCCAAGTTTTCCCAATCATTTCACGTTGAACTAATACCTATTAGTGAAGTAGCATACCCTCTCATCTGTTTCTCTCTTCCTCTCTGGCCCCCTTATCACTACGAAATTTCATGAAGCATAAACTCTAGTAATTGTGTTAATGACATTCAATACGCCAGACAAATAAATCGCGAAATGATGTGGAAATATTGCATCTACGATGGCGTATCATTTACGCATGATAACCGGCACGTAAGATTGACATTTGTGGTCACAACTGACGGAGATATGATTACTATAAAACTTGGCAGAGTTGTTCTTCTTCTAATTTACCGAAAAAATAATCAATATGTAACAGGATTTACGGATAATGTAGATCATAAGAAAATATGTAAATATTTTTCCTCAAACAATTAGCGTACATATAATCAAATTTCTGAGTTGATTAAATTAGTTTTCAATTTTATGTAGATGTCTTTCTGATCGTTCGTATACTCGCGCCAGTTATGTAGATAGGACGTAATTTGTAATAATATAACACTAATCCTTCTAATGATGTACTTATAGGATTACTTATTTAAAAAACAAGGAGAATGTTTATTACATATATATTTTATTGTTCAAATGTCTTAAAACCAACAAAACAGACAATAAAATGCATCTGTCTAATTGTTGACGTGACTAAAAACTCAGATATCTGTGGATTAACTATTTGCTAAATTATGTTTACGACCCACACGCAATTATACAATTTGGCCTTCAGTTTTCACAAGTTGTCTGAATCATGCCGCACCTGTCTGATGGCGAGCGATGGCAAGCGGTTGGGATGAGAAGAGTGGGTCTGTCATGGAGTCAGATAGTGGTCCATCTTGGAAGGTCGAAGAGAGCATACGACGGGCTGTGAAGAAGAGGCAGGAAGCGGGAAGAGTGACACACAGAGATGGGGATGAAAGGCCACAACTGTCCACTGGGCGTGATGACGAGCAATTCACCGTCCGAGGTTATCTCCAGTTCATGCTACTGTTAGACTAAACTGGTGGGCTAGTGAACGAACGTTTTGCGCAGTCCGTGGATCAATTGGCAAAGGTGATTTGGACGGATGAATCTTCTTTCAAGCCCCAGAGAAGAAATGATCGTCGTCGCATCTGGTGGCAGACAAGGAAGCAGCTGCTGTGCGAAACAGTGTGTTCGAGGAGATCACACGTGGCGATCCGTGGTTCACCGATGGTGTGCGCCGCATTTGAGACAGTCAAGTCAGCTCTGGTCTTTTTCGAGCGACTTTCTAGCCGATGTATCAACGTGTATCGGACGAGTTCCTGCTTCCTTTTGGCCTAGGCAGTACGAGATCCGAGTGGGTGGTACCAATATTAAACTATTTATCGCTTTCCTGTTATAAATTTGTTATTGTGCCCATATTGTGCAGATGTGATCTTTGAAAATATAATCGCCTTATTGCATCACTTTGCAGTTAATTTGAAATGATCTAGTATTGATATTTTGAATCTAGCAATGCCGCGTTTTTTGTCAGACTGTATATAACTACTTTACAGACTCTAACTACTCTTTAGTAGATATTTAGTAGAATAGGTGTATACTAGCGGAATATACATTTTTCTAGTAGTACGGTCTAATGGGCATCAGCATCACCTGGAATATCCGGTATGAGAACAAGCGAAACCCTTTCGGCGCGCTAAACACTCGACTGACACAGCTTTCAACCAGAGACGAGGGAAATTTAATTCATTCGTAGTCGGGACTCGAACCTGCTACCTTCACTATAATAGTCAACTGCTCTGCCAAATGAGTCACCTCATCTCGAGCTAAATTGCAATAGAACAATAACTGTTCATTTTAGGGTCACACATACCCGTTGACGAAAACTCGTAGCAGATCGTTTTTTACTTTAACCTTGGAGATAATTATATGTGCCGATGCTATAAAGAACGAAATGTGTAGACTATAGTTGTTTTAAACGGCCATTCTATATTATTGAAACCCGCAGAGAGAAGAGACTTAAGAAGAAAACCATTGAAATGCATGGATAAATCAAGAAGATACGAATCATTCGGTAGAGCATTTTTTAATACTCGGATGTGATAACATTTGCGAAAATTATTGTCTGTGTGTGCATGTCTCTATTCGCGATCTCCTCCTAAACAATCGATCGGAAAGAGCTGAAATTGTCGAAATCTACTCTTTGAATAACTGGGCACAACCTGCGCTATGTCTTGGCATCCATTTGGATCACTTGACAGCCGTTTTGAAAAAAGCTTCTACTGATTACGACAGTTGCAAATATCTCTCACTATGGAAACAAACTTGAAAATTTATTTGTTCAAACTTTTTTATTTAATTATGACATTATTTTTCTTAATGAGGTGAAAACGCCTTTACGTTTTCCTTTTCCTGGTTACGTGTGTTACATTTCTCGTTTAAACACTCACCGTGGTGGATGTGCAGTTTTAATCAAAAACTATTTGATGGCAGACCTGGATTCTGTGTCAGACAATAACCGCGATATGTTAACTTTCCGTTTGAAAGATTTTCCTGCTACATTATTTGTATGTTGTTCTATACCACCAAGTGACTCTCCCTATTTCTCCTTGGACTCTTTTGCTAAACTAAATGAGGTTATTCAAAATGAAAACGATAACGTTGTGATTCTTGGGGATCTAAATTGCCGCTTTGGAGAGAGAAGGGAATAATTTCTTATCAACAAGTCTGGGTCGTTCCGCTATGGCCTTTCACAAGACCGTCTTGTAACACCCAATGGTAACGCGCGTCTAGCCCTTGGTTGCCTGACTCCACTGGTACTGGTGAACAATCTAATCACTGACACTACTACATATAAAGGTGGACTCACTTTCAGGATGAGAAATAACTGGGTCTCTGAAATCGACAACTGCTTTATATCCAGTGACTTGATTCATTCACTTGATTCACTGCGTGTTCACCAACGTCTCGACTTGCCATCAAATCACGCGCCGATAGAAATTATACTGTATCGTAAGAAATTTGGGTTACCGATCAAATAACTATATCGATGAACCAGCGAGCTATGTGAGCATGCGGTGAATATGGAACGCGTGGGATCTATATCAAGGAAACAAGTGCGCTTCACAAATATTGACAAGGAAGCATTTACTGCGTACATTACTTCCCAACGGCTACCTGTAAGCCTTACGACTGGTGAAGCGGTAGAAAGCATGAATGACATTCTATATGCGGGAGCGATGAATTCCAAGCGAAGGGCGGTAGAAAGAGGAAACGAGGTAGAAAATGAAGACAGATGGATACGAATTTTAGAAGAAGAAGATCCAAAAGTTATATGGAATGCTATAAATCGGAAAGGAGTGTTTGGTGAACAAGCTAGTACAGCAAAAGGCCCGTCCGAAGAACAGTTTAACTAAGGTTCATTTTGAGAAATTATTGAATCCCGAGCATCTAAGAGATGAAAATCAGGACCTTTTGGCAATATGCGAAGGACCAAATATTGCCATTACTGATAGCCCTATAAGAATTGAAGAAGTACAAGCTGAAATAAGAATTCTAAAGGTAACAAAAGCGGTGGTCCTTCCGGTGTGCCGCCGGGCTTGTTGAAGCTATTACCTTTTGAGTGGCTAACATTCCTTTGTACTCTTTTCAACACCATCTTTCAAGTAAATCAATACCCCAGTTTCTGGCTCACGTCAAGATTAGTCACTCTGTTCAAAAAAGGAGCGCGACATGTGTGTGATAATTATCGAGGTATAACACTTTTGGACTGTGTGGCGAAAATATATGATGCGGTGTTATGTTCAAGATTAAAACTTTGGTTTACCCCTGACCGCGAGCAAGCAGGAGCTCAAAAAGGACGAGGTTGTTTTAAGCATATTGTCGCATTACGATTATTAATGGATTTTGCCAAACATAAGAAATTCAAACTTTTTATTATATATGTTGATTTTTCAAAAGCTTATGATAGAATCTCTCGTGTATACTTGATAGAAACTTTAAAAACTATGGGGTGTGGTGTGGTTATGCTCACGGCGATTGCCAGTATGTACTCCAACCCGATACTTTCATTCGGATCTATTGTTATAGCCACAAACATCGGAGTTCGTCAAGGTTCACCATCCTCTTGTTGGATTTTCACTGTTTTCGTAAACCCATTAATTCGAATGTTAAAGAACCGATGCGAGGTAGATGGATATCTGGGCTGGTTGCACTGCCTTATGTTTATGGATGACACTGTAATATTTGCTGCTTCAAGAGCAAGATGCATGGAGAAACTCAACATCTTGTTGGATTATTGCAATCAGTCAGGTATGGTCATCAACGAAGGGAAAACGAAGTTCATGGTAGTAAATGGATCTTCAGAGGACCGCTTACCACTCGTGGCAAACGAGACAAGTGTCCATAACTGTGAGGAATACACATATCTGGGCTCAGTTTTCACCCAAGATGGAAGGACTACGAAAGCAGTGTCAAAGCACTGCAAGGAAAAAACAATTCACCTCCACAAATTTATCTCCTTTCTACAAAAGAACCCTGATGCTCCTTTTGTTGTAAAGAAGAAAGTGTTTGATGCATGCTTAAACAGTGCGATTATGTATGGATGCGAAGCGTGGTTAAATTGTAATCTGAAAGAGGTGGAGTGGCTATATATTTCTGCGGTAAAAGGTTTACTGGGCGTCCGGCGACAAACGGCGACAAATCTATGTCTACTTGAGCTGGCCTACCCATCAATCACTACTTATGTAAAATGCGCACAGAAAAGGTTCTTTACGAAAATCCTTGGAAGTAGAAAAAATCTCCCCGACGACCCCTTTATGTGTTGTATGGTCACTGGCAATAGAAGCAGATGTACCCTCCACACGATATGTGACTATGCTCAGCAGCGCAGACGAACAACTCAGGAGAGACTCCGCCGAACGGAAAAATTCAGTGAACGTTTCAGCACGTACAAAATTTATAACTTACAGAAGTATTAATCCCAGACTCGGTTGAAATAGAACATTGTACTTTCTACATCATATAACCTTTTATTGCGTTCCGAAACAATTTGTTTAACATGGTAGAATTAAAATTAAACGATTTCTACTACCATACAAAGCAACTATATGTACATGCATCAAAGCATTAAAGTTTAATTAAACGTGAATCTTGCAAAGTTACAACCAAGGAAACACGGAGTTTATTAGGCGTCGATGCGTCATAGCGTTCACCAGTCGATCCTCTGGAGCCTCACGAATCAATATTTCGATTAGACTATTTTCGTCTGCCAACTGTTCTCACGCAAAGAAATCGTGAAGTCATCTGTCATTGGGACGTGCTCGTGGAAAAATATACTTGAGATACAGGAGATATGCGAAGATGCTCACGAACGCCAAAATGTGCCCTGGTCGCACAGTCGTACAGCTCGTTAGAGTGGCGGCATTCATGTTCATATACGAATGGTAAGCCCAGGTCTGTACCGCATCGGTCATGTGACTTGTGTCTTCGCCAAATTTTACCTTCAACGTCAAAAACATCCACCTGGAGTGATGACATAGACTGACCAAAATTCCACCTCATCAATCATTTAAAAGATTTCATTTGTTAACACCCTTGATGACCTCATTCATTTGTGGGTGCCAGCTCGATAGAAGTTTTTCTCCTCTGGCACCCCTAGCCATACCAGGGGCCTTGTTTGGGTTAGACTCTAA
>JAUYWV010171366.1:0-26632 GCA_032274565.1 Nematoplana nigrocapitula
CAAAACAGCCAGCGTCTCCTGGAGCACCGAATATGTCGCGTGAACCCGCTTCAGTGCACTCGCCCGTACACACCAACGTGTTGGACAAATGCTTTGCAGCATTTTAACTACGTCGCCTTCTCCAAATAGAGATTCGTAGAGCTGCCGCCTCTTTGAAGATTCCCGAATAACATTGCTTGAATCCTTCACGAACTGCAGAGCACCAGCCACAACCGTTGAAACTTTCGACGCCTCCTGCAGGCACAAATCCAGTGAGTGATTCGCACACTTCACGTACAGGGCGCCTGGGCTGTCCTTCTTCAATTCCGCCTGCAGTCCACGAAATCTTCCACTCATGTTAGCTGCAGTATCAAACGAAAATCCTGTCAATCTGTCCAGTGGGAACATTAGCCGAATAAAGACGTCCTTGACGACTTTGGCCAGTGTTTCTCCTTTGGAGTCCGGTGCATTAAAAAAACCCACAAAAGCAGTATGTGATGCTAGGTTAGCATCACTGTACTGTACACAGATCGCAAATTGTTCCATACCACTGATATCAGTGGTACCATCCGCAGTGAAGCCAATATACTCAGAAGCCGATACTTCTTGCATAATTCGCCTTTGTATTTCATGGGCATACATTTCGATAATTTCATTTTGGATGGTATCAGAGAGGAAATTATCACGCCTCTGAAACCACTGGGACACAGCATCCAAGTCTGCTGACATCTCCATTACCAGATTCCGGAACGCGCCATCTTTGTGTGCACTTCCCCGAAATGGAAAGCCTTGGCTGCCCAGAAATTTTGCTGCAGAAAATATCTTGGCCAATCCTTTACGGTGCACTTCCTGCTCTTCTGCAGTCTGCTGACTGAGCATAGTCCCCACTGTCCTCTTTGATACAGAGTCACGAACCTTTTCAGCAGCGGTTTGGTGGAATTCACTGCTCTCATGAATGGTAAACTTTGAAGGACCTTTAGCCCAATTACTGAATCCCGTTTCTAAAAACGCTGATTCGCACTTGACTTTTGGATAGAGCAACTTCCTCTTAATCGCAGACGTGCAAATGAAACAAAGCACATGATCTCTATCTGGCACATAGTGCAGCCATTTCCATTTGCCAAACCAGCTGGAATGACACGATCTACCATTTTTCTTTGGGAACAGATATCCAACTGGTGGCAAGACTTGTGAACAAGAAAGGCTAGCGGACGTCGTGGAGAGGCCAGTGGACGCAGGGAGATTGACAGACGTCACGGAGAGGTCAGTGGATGTAGGGAGACTGGAGGACGTTGCGGAGAGGCCTGTGGACGTAGGGAGACTGGCGGACGTCGCAGAGACACCGGCGGACGTAGGGAGACCCCATTGCAGTGCGCTCTGTCTGAGCTTCTTCTTGGGTGGTTCGCCACTCATCTGGAAATAGTCAAGCATAGAGTTGTTAATTTTGACTTCTTTTTTGAAAATTTTAACTTTATATTTTGAAATATAAATTGTGCAGCTATCTAATGGGCTCGAGACATAAACCTTTCACTAAATATCTTAGTTGTTTCTGTTTCATAAATTAATGGTTATTTTTATGTGGCTTCATTATTGTATACGATTATACCTACGAACTTATATATTTAAAGCCTGGTGGTAGTAATATGAGTAAATTAGTATATAGCCCATTCCAGATAATAGTACCTAATATTAATAAAGATATATAAAATATACTAATTGAAAATAATTATAATAATATTAAGTTAAACATATACTGCATTAAATAATTCAGGAAAGAAATAATTGATAACATAACTAAATTTCTTGAAATCTTTTATAATTAAGCTAATATATAATTTTTATCAAAGAATAATAATTTCATATTTTGAATAATAGTTTTGTATAATTCCTGAATAATATATGTACCTACATAGTAAAAAAGTGATAATTTTGACAGATGTAATGCATTTTGTCTTTAAAACTACATAAGTATTAGGTTTTAAATTTTTGAATTAAAAACCTATTTTAAAGACTATCCTCTTTTATATTTTTGAAGATTCTTGACACAAAATACTAAATAAAAGTTATATATTTCATCATTACTTTACTATTGATCATCACTTTTAAAAGCTAATAAATGCATTTAGGCTATCATATAAAGATGTCAACCAGTGTAATTTTATTTCGCCAGAAAAACGCACATATCTTCTAAAATACTATTCCAATCAACGTGGGACCTTGATTTTCGGAATCTAGAGTTAAAAATACAGCTTTTTGGAAAAAAAAATGAGCAGGGGGACGTTCTATATATTAGAGTTTGTTGCAAAATTACTATTAAGTGCATCGTACATCAATTATAAGCCATTTTATTTGGCTCATATCATACCATAGTTCCAATCAGGTTGAGGAAATAGTGGGGAGGGGCCTCTACATAAATAATTAAATTTAATATATAAACTAGGGCGTTCTATGTCATAGAGACGATAATTTCAGTAAACATGAAAAACTTACTTTTGAGTATTGCCTTGAAATTTGAATGCGCGGCGACAATTATAAAACAAAAGAGTAAGTAAACTTAAACAAAAATATTTTTATTTTACTGGCGTATATGAGTAACTATCTTGAGCTTCTATTCTTGACTAAAAATGGAGTAGGTATATAGGTATATAGGTATATGACTTTGGTATACTGTCTATTTTTACGCGTCAAAATCCAAATTCTAAAGCAATTGTTCCATACTCAAAAGCGCATTTTCAGAAATGCACAGCTTTTTTTGAAATGCCAGAATTTCTTTGCCAAAAGCAATTTTATTGGGGGAGCAAATTGTATGGGCTGCTCCCCAACCAAATTATTGGGGGAGCAATTGCTCCCCCTGCTCCCCCTGTGCCCGCGCCTCTGTATTACACATTATAGAAGTAATCTACTTCATTTTATATAAGATAGCTCCTAAGCTTCATATTGCCTAATATTAACAGTCGCATTGACTTCCTATTTCACTTGACCGAGTTATGGCACATTAACGTGTCTCATAGTCTAGACAGACAGATGCTGCTAGACATTCGGTGTAACTGACTTTCTGGAAAGACCAATTCTATTTTTAGATTTTTTAGATTTGTTTAAATTTATCAATCCTCCTGGAAGACTCATAACTGAATTATTGTTGTGGTAATTTTATAACTCAGCTTATACTACAGATAAAATTTTAAAAGCAAATCTCTATATTGATGTCATCAATCAATCATGAAACTTTCACAGGGCAGTATCTATGTACGTTAAGGAGTTATCTTTTGGATAGATTGACGTGTCAATCCTTTTTCACTTTATCTGATTGCCTCTTCAGTTTAATTCAAATGAAACGAGGATGTTCTGCCTTCACCGAAGAAATCTCTAGCCCATCCTGAGTTTAATGAAATAAGTACCATACAAACGAAGGCCAGTGTGCGATGGATGCAATGAATTTTTGGAAGTATTCTGTCGATGTTTATTCAGCATTTCAATTTCGAAGTATTTCTACAAATTTAACAAATTACATATTGAAACTTTTTCTCAATTGAACTTATGGAATAGTGCGATATCTAATTTATCCATACCGTAGTAATCGATTTAAGCTCAAATTCAAATTGAATTTAAATTAAATTACCTCGATGAAATCCATACGCTCGTAAAAACGTATTAAATTCTATATCTATGACATTTATCAACTCGCATAGTAGAGAAAGGAAATGATTCCGACATATAGGCGCATTTATTTCCGTACAGCCTATACAGTATATCAGTTGTTAATTAACACGCCACAGCTCACTTACTTTCAACTTGAAGTTAGAGCACTGTCCAAAAGAGAACAGCGGAACTTAGGATCAAAGCAAATACAAAAAAGTTTGCGGTTTTCTGGAGTTGTTACAAGATGAAAAGAAGACAATCAAGCTGCAACTAAAAAACTTTATCCACACGAGCAGCAGTTCTTGACATGACCATATCACCTATGGGTTCTCCACAAAAAGGTCATGCATATGGGGTATCTTACTTTCACAGTGGACTCAATTCCTACCGAGATCATTTGTGTCGACCTCCTCAAAGGTGTTTTAACGGAGGCTTGCAACTCTATACCGTTAAAAACAATCGCGTCGGCTGCATCAGCATGGATCAAGCGCTTGAATAATCGTGTTAATGCTCAAGGTAGTCATTTTGAACAGATTAACTCATATTATTATTTTGTTGTGATTGAATTTCCTTATTTTTAATGTCCACTCTCTATACATATCATAAGGCCTAATAACACGCATTGTTATATATACAGTAAGTTTTCCGACAAGACTTTGGCTGACAAATTGACAAGAATAAGAATATGAGAGGGTTTAGCCAAGCCCATAGAATATGTACAGAGCGTTGCGCAACATTTTGTGTTTCATTGTGATAATTACAAAAGCAGCGCACCGCACATACCAACGAAAGGGGAACAACTCATTATTTCAAACAAACAAAGGATGAAATTCATTGAGTGTGCATAGCATTAATGTTGGATGAAGAGCGGAATTAAATTCTACAATTTATGAAAGAATAAACTAATTCATGATAAGTGCAGTGCTACATAAAATTGTCTATATGAATACTTACTCCGCGGTATTTGCCTTCTTATTAAACAAAACGTGTCACATACATCATCTTTTGCGTTTTTATCGATAAATACCGTACTATTAATACCAAATTATTTTTAAAAAAAATATTAAATTTTAACCGAAATTCTGACAAATCAAGAACGAAACGGGAAATATAGACAGACAAAACAGAAGTCTGGTATTTCATTCGGAGGGAGTACTCTACTAGTTTCTAAGGAGACAAAGAGTTAGCACGAAAGAAAAAAGAGAAGAGGGAGAGTCGTGAAGAGGAGGGCAGCGGGGAATGGGAGTCTGTTCGGCTGCTGGACAGCAAACTGACCGCTTGGTTGAAAAATTAATTGAGTTCTCCGCTGACGGGGAGATGGGAATCTGAGGCGAGCATTATCCTAGCAGAGATCAGATTTCTTTTGCCGCCCCCGGTCGTTGTCGAAAATGCCCACGCGACGCCTCCCTACCCCCTTCACCCTCGAAGCGTAAATCCCGATCATATTTCATCGCCGCCAGATAGCCAGTTGTGAATGGGCGAGGATGTGGGCAGCTCAAAGTTTGGGCTATTTAAACCGGTCACATGTACTCCTGATTCTCTCTCTCTCTCACTCTCCCTCTCTCTCTCAAGCTCAAACTCCATTTGGGAGGTGTTTTCCCGAAATTTATTGACAACAGCCATTGTTTTGAATATTAGGATGAAAATCGTTATTTACGAAAATAAAAAGAAATATGAAATATTATTTACACACACACATATATATATATACAGTATATATAACTAGACGCACGATATGTATATAAATGACCTAAAGCCGGATCGAACTTCTGCATTATAGGAGTAGGTAAATCATATTTCAGATATGTAATCAATTCTGCATCGTCCTATTTTCTATGTACGTACATCTGAAAAAACTTAAAAACTTGGATTTTGCATAATTGCCCGAAGAGTAGGTTTTTTTGTCAATTGTTCCACTTGACATAATTGCATTCTAATGATATATTCATCTAATGTCCTCGGCTTTGCAACACAATATTGAAAAGTATGCTATGGTAGATATGTGTTTTCACTGTGAGGTCCTAATGGATTAATTCCATTCATCAGAGGAATAACTTAAAAGTTTATTGTGTTCACCTGCTATCCTATATTGACTATTGATTTGCGTGTATATAAGTAATGATACTCTCTCATGGTCTTGTTTTTATATAATAATATCAATTATAATCGAAGTGGAAAGTGTAACCTTAAAAACTAAAGGTTGCCTTGACAGGAATTGATATAGCAATTGCACCAGCATAAATGGTAAAGAAATTCCAGCTTCCGTTAAAAAGCTTTTAAAGTCGGGTCAAAAATGTAGTGCGACAAAAAAGTAGCGTCAAAGGTGCAAAGTTTTAACGGTACCGTAAAGATGCAAGTCGTGCAAACCACTAATTGGCTATAATAGTTGCCATGTTACATGTTCTCTCTACACAGAGGGAACATCAGTGTTTAGCAGGACCAGGTATGTAACTTGAAGATGAGAGTATCTTGGCAAACTCTACAAATAAGCAAGCAAGCTGCGGTTCTTCGTTGACTATTTCAGTTCTTTCGAAGTTAGACATCTTTGAAAACATCCTTCTGAAAATTAATAATAATACGTCTATGTAAAGGACTACAGTTACGTTGTATAATAATTGCCAGACACGCCAGACATTTATCTAATTTGCCTTAATTGACCGCATTCTATTAGCACGATTAGAGTAAGTTTGTTGCTTTTTTCTCTACAGACATTTATGGGAGTAATACAGTTTGTACCCCCCTACGGATTTACTTCATTTTGCACACGTCATTATGATATTAAAAAAGAACTTGATCTCAAATTTGGTGTAAATCATTCAAATATTTGATGAGATATTTTGATTTTGTGTTATAAATTGTTTACGATATAATTTGTCATATATATTGTTTTAATTTCGTTTTACCAACTAAAATTGTCTCTAAAAAGTTCCATATTAAACATCAAAATCATTTTTTAATATTCATTTGTTTAGTTATCAATCATTATAACACGTGAAAATTAGTTTAGTATTTTACTTCATGCAAATTACCAACCTCAATTCAAATTTACCGCCATTGTGTGACCAATCAAAACACTCGAATCCATAGTGGTTGAAAGAAGTACAAACTGCATTAGCTCCAAATTGAAATCGAACAAATCGCCAGAAATTATAGAAAGGTTGATTTGCCGTATGATTGAAACGCTTGATAAAATCTGCTATGCAACTTCTACACGACGATTAAATGTCGTTTCAAATCCTTTGCCAGAAAAAATTGATACATTTTGCACTACATTCTAAAAATACGCAATTCCTGTAGCCATAACCTACATAAAATGACTCTCCTAGTTAAACAAATAAAATTTTCAAATTTGAACTGACCAATTAGGTAGCAGCTCAGCTCGGCATTTTCTAAGTCTAGGCGTCTATTCGCTTCTATACTGTAAACAAATTTAGATAGAGTTCAGTTATGGCTATAGGAATTGCATTTTTTGGTATGTAGTGTATTTGACTGATCACGTAGAACAGTAAATATGTGCATTACGATAGTTACCTTAAAATAAATACTGACTATTTTTCTATTAACAAAGTTTATGAAAGCATTTATCAAAGCGAAACCTGATGAAAACATCAGACATTCAATATAATCACATTTTCTTGATAAACTTTATTCACAACGGAGAACCAGGTCATCAATTTCATCTTGTCAACAAACTCTTAACAAGACACTGCTATACTGACCATATGTTGCTTTCATAGACATCACTAAATTGCTCCCCTCGAAGCCTCTCCTTGATACGATGAAACAATAAACGTCACAAGTGCATCACATCCTCACCTAGAAGCTGCAGAAGAGGAAGATCGTTCCCAAGTGGGGTCCCCCATCTCCTCACACATAAGCACAGGCAGGCTATCGCCTTCAACACCAAGAGCTAAACGTTTTCAATTGTGTGGTGGCATGTGATGAGACCTGTTTCACAAAACTTAGCAGTTAGGAGCTCCTAAATAGCTGTTCTGCTGAAGTCTTTTTCATAAAACATTGCTAAATATAGGAGCTCCTAGAAATTATTTATTCAAATACAGTGAGCTAAATTTAGTTGACCAATGGGAAGGGTTTTCCAGCCAAGTGAAAATAGCGGCAATCGATATCACAACTCTGAACCGTGCACACAAACGAGGATATAGGCCTATGTGCAATGCAGCACGTGCCATTTACCTACAGAGCAGTGAGTGAACAATAGATCGTTATAGGCATTATCGGTCGGATTCGCAAGGCGTAGAGAAAATATTGCCAGCTAGTGAGCCTGTTTGCTCAATTGCCCACTTAGTTAGGAAGAGGTCATCTTATTTAAACAATACAGCAGTGAATGCACAGCTAAATTTAGGAGCTCTTAGGGTATTAGATTGAGGTATAGGTTCTTGCGGTTTTATCACTATCGGACTGTCGATATCGACTAGATTTTATTCACCGCTGTTCATCGTATAATCGAGTCTTACCGACAATAAGTTCGTGATAAATAGATGTCAACTCAAATAAACGGCCATCACATCGTGCGAGAGCAGACCCACACTGCCGCAAAGTTATGCTTTCAGTATGGTGGGACATGGAAGGCATTGTTCATTATGAGCTTTTAAACAAAAAATTGGCAATAACAGCAGAATTGTATTGCCAATAACTTTGGCGTCTTAAAGAAGCAGTCGATAGAAAACGGCCCATCAGGCAGAATGATGTTAGTCTTCATCGTGACAACGTTCGTCCCGGTGTTTCCCACATCACCAAAAAAAAACAATTCAGAATCTTCAGTGGGACATCCTGCCTCAGTTTCTTCGAGTTTTCACCTCTTCCTCTCCCTTTCAAACAATACCAAAGGTCATACGTTGACTGATGTTGAAAAAATCGCAAATTGAATTGACGAATATTTTTAAACTCTATTACCGAACCTTTTCGAACCAGGTGTTAAAGTTACCAGCATGGTAGTAGCAATAAGTGATCGACTTAGAGGCGAACTACATTACTATCTTACTTATTCATTGTTGATTGATTGTTTCTCACTGTTGATTTATTGATGCATAAAATAAAAAAGCTTCATCTTTACTTTTTCAAAACAGCACGAAAGTATGCATCGACCTAATATACCAAACAGTCCTTAACGCGTATTTTTCGAACTCCTAAAGACATAGACTAAAATGACGTCACCAACTAAAGCTCTTATCTTATTGGTTCTCTTTGGGAATTTTGAGTTGGGTTTACAGATAAATTTAGCTGCTCCTTCGAGCCTGAACTGAAGCGTCATCGCAGTGAGTGGCGCTTCGCTGAATCTCTAAGATTAAGCAAAGTTGTCCGGCACCATAAATGGTGAGAGAATCAGTGCAAAGATGGGGTTGGGAATACCTTCCTCACCCTGCCTACTGTATACTTTCCCGATTTATCTCCTTGTGAGGTTTTTGTTTACTCATGTCATGGAGAGGCTTCGAGTGGAGCGATTTGGTGATGACGATGTCATTAACTAAGTGTCTCAGTGACCTGCCCAGAGTGGGTTACATAATATAATCCAAGGTCACGTAGTTCCCCGTTTTAAAAGATGTCTAGCGAGAAATGGTGGTCATGTTATTGAATGACTGCTGTTTTTTGTCCTTTTCATCAATTTTTTAGGATGACCCTCGCATTGAGATTCAGATTTTCTGATCAATATAAGGGAACACTTGGGCGCCAAATCTCCCCACTCAAATCCCGCATAATAATTCAACTCGAACTCTTTCATATGAAATGTCTATTTGTTTTCTGCACGAATCAGTTAAGAGAGTTACTAGGGAGAAAACGCGAAGTCGACGCTAGACTTCCTGAATAACTAAAGGTCAACTCCTCCCCCTGCTGGCTGCCCCATTGTGCTCCATTGAGCTGTCCTGACGTGGCAAATCCCTCCGGGAAGTGTGTTGTAGAAAAGGGAAATCCAAGAATTTTTGTGTTTAATTTCCTAGTTGCACACTTTTCCTGGTCATTATTGCTAGCAGCAGTGACTACAAACGGAGAGAGGGCAGTGGCTGGCAGTGATTTTTTGTTGCTGAAAACTGTCCACGAAGTCTTTGCTAGATGCAATGCGGTAGGTGCGGAATAGACAATATGTACAGTAGACCTACAGTTGGTTATATATCGGCAGTCAACTTAGATTTATTTGAAATAAAGTTAGACTCAGGAAGTTTATTGAAAAACGTTTATCAGTTGAATGAGTTCCTTTCTAGCGTTAATAATTTCCACACGAACTTTAAATACTCAATAGAATCTAGTTAGCAGCGTATCCAGAAATAATATTCTACAGTACATGGTGTTCACAACTTTTAAAATTTTTATTCTCACATAAAAATATTTGTTCTCCACCTCACGGTTAAAAAATTCCGTGAATTATTGTATCAATAAAAAGGTTTCTGAGAAGATTAATGTCAAATTACCCATGCATTTGTATACAGTTCATACTGTACTTTCACCTATCTTGTTTCAGTTACTGGTCTTTGTCTTCGTAAATGCGATGATGTGATATGAAGTATGTATTTCTAATTTACCTGTGAATAATTCTTCCAAAAATCATGAGCTCGACTTCACGATATCGTGCGTTTTAAACAAGCGATCGGGTAAGTTATGCGGTAAAGTGTCAGAAACCAAGGGAGAAGCGAATCGGGGTAGTTAAAATAAACTATTGTATAAATCTCCCTTCACAATTTTGATTCTGTCAAAATACAACTTGAACTATACTCAGACGGCTGATAATGATGTGACTCATTTACTTACCAACAGCACTTCTGACTTACATAAAGTAGTCAGGTACGACAGTGACGTCATCGCGTCCAAAGGAAGATCAAACCAAAGAGGTTTGAATACATCAACTAGGGTTGTAGACACGCGCGCCAAAACTTGTAATTTCGGTTTGGGAGTGTTTGGTAGGCAAAAATTGCAGAAGGTTAATATTTTGTGTCTTCGGTTAATGTTTTACAGAATGGCAACTAGATGCTATAAACTGTACAGACAGACAAAATAAAACGAGAATGTGTTCTAACATAGTATTGGAAAATTAATCACTAACCTGAATGCCTGCAAAAAAAGAGGTTTGATGCCTACCAAATTCTACTGCTATTTATAAAACAGAAAATTGACGCATCTGATTGGCCGAGAGGGCAATAAATCAAATTACACGGGAATCGCTTATCTTTAATTGGACGTATCTACTCTAGTATACTTATTTTAAACTCTTTCGATCAAAGACGGCGTTATCTTCAATATACAGTAACTCAGCAACTCAGACGCAAGCTTAGTCAGATCAATCACCAAGCAAAGCCTTGTCCGATAAATTTCATTGGCAAATTTGATCCTATTTTTAAAACGAATTTCAAATGTACATACGTAATAAGGTTCACTACCTGTATGAATTCAAATCAACTGCCAAAGGCTCTTATCGAATCAAAAAACAAAAATTGCAACTCGGAAAAAATCTCCAAATTTATATGATTTTCTTTAGATTACCTAAAAATAATGTAAACTCGAATATTTACTCGTATCAGTCGGCACTCCTCACCACGAGACGGAGAGCGACTAAGTCCGAGAAATATCAGAAGCCCTCTAAATTGACAATCCTACTGATTTCGCCGCCATTTCTAGTCCGCATCCTACAGGACGACGAAGATACGCGTAAACCAATAAGCGCTACAAAATGTCTGCTTAAAAAACTGCTCTGTTAAAAACAAAATCCTCAAAAATCTACAAATGGTTTGAAAAAGAGTTGTGGAGCCTCTGGGCCATCTAAATTAGATTGCTAATTCTTAAAATGGTGACGTTATAAGTAGGTCATGGAATCAGAGTTTATTTACGTCTTAAGTAGGTCAAGGTCACGACCAGTGGGAGTTAATGAGAATATAGTTAATAATTATTAGATTTTAGTTGATTGTCGTTGAAGCGAGAGATTAGTTTATCGTTTTGCATTAGGTTCTTTTCTAATCTTCAGTCTCGAATTTTCTTCCATTCTGGCCGCTCTGTGGTACTAATAATGTATGGCCCATTTTTCACGCCTCGTGATTGTTTTCATCTGCATTTTACATTCCACCTGATACAGTATTATTCTGATTTTTGCCGCCACTCGATTGTCACCCAATCATCTCCAATCCGGACACAATTTTGAATGATTTTTCAAACTTTTACATTACATATTTATATTTTACATGCTCACTGGCGACTTTATAATCCTATTGACATCACTCTTTCAGTCAACCACATCAATCCCATCAGCATATTGAACAAACTCACTTGTAAGAAGGATTACCCTGACCTCGTTTTTAGCCTCTACCGGTCTCACAAATCAAAGAGAAACCTCAGATCACGGTCTATACAATGCGAGGCTACCTTCAAATATGACCCGCTTTCTTCTAAAGTTGTTACAGTTTCGACTTGCAAACATATAACATGGACCATTTCCAATGCACTTCTATCTTCCAAGAATTGGTTGGATTCTTATATAATTCCCACATATCTCTGGATGTCATGGCAGCTATCTTTGATGCTTTCTAAATCAAACGTTCTGAAACACCCACCCCTCCCAAAAAAAACTGTCGTGATGACGGCCGTGACAAACCTTCCATCACTACTCTTGTTAAGAACCTTATAAGCCAAATGTCATATTAGCATGAAAGTTAAATGCCGCGAAGGCAAACCAAATTTATCCTAGGGGTTAAAGCTTAAAAATTATCAAAAACATTTGGAAAATCCTCTACTGGTCATCGAAGTTCAACGAAACAGTGGACTTTATTTGTATAAAATTACAAAAATTAGTCACCAATTCCGTCTACTTTAATGGCTTCGAACAAAATCAATTCCAAATTTGTTTACAATATTGTACATCGGCCATCTCCCTCGACGATTTGTGAATCAATGGGATTAAATACCAGTGATTTGAAATGCTCAATTGTGTCTCCTTAAGAAAAAACAAACAATTTTTCAGACTTTCTTTTTCAGCACCCACTTCAGAGCTAATTTGCTTCCGCGAAACATCACCCTGATTTCGGCGGCGTCTCCATAATCAGCAAACACTTTTCCAAGGTTTTAACCAACTCGGTCACACGATAGAATTATCTCCTGTCTCAATCGTCTAATTTTCCCAGTTAATTCAATAATTGGATCAATAACTATTTGTCAAACCGTTTCCAATCGGTTAAAATTGGCAATACCCTCAATGCTCCTATTCGTATGACCTCTGGCATACTGTAAGGCTTAATCTGGGCCCATTTGAATTCGTTATTACTGTCAGTATTCCCTGAATCCAATTCACCTGACTTTCTTCATTATCAAACATATCGAACACTCCACCTTTGTAATTCTTCTCCTGAAATGTTAACCCTCGATAATGTGAAATCTTAATCGTCGACAAACGACTTATCATAGCACCGCCTGGATTAGACTAAAAAAATCAGATTACATATTTGAAATTTTATGGTCTTCAGATTACCGGTTTCGAAGGTCGCACGTTGATTACATGAACAAAACGCTCTCCAGATCGTCTCTAAAATACTTCTTCAAAACAGTTTTGTTCGTGATTACTATGAATTACTGTAGTACAATCTGCCTTGGAATACTGCTCCCCCATTTTTATTTTTATTGGTTTACACTCCAAATTTTCACTCGCTCTGAAGAGTGTCCAAGTGTAAGCCCACAAAATCATCTGTGGTGACAATTATAATTACCCCAACCAAGAACTGCGTAGAAGAACTAAAAACCTTTGCCCTTTGAACTTTGCCTGCGTACTCATCTGGACAACATCAATCCTCTTCATGACATTTGGCCTTAAAAACTCCTCTCTAATTTACTGTCAAACATTGATGCCTTGCTGTTGTCGACATTTCTTCCCTGCAGTGACAACACTTATAAAGGATACCCTTATTGAAGTTAAACTCGTGTGCTACGTGACGTCATACTTGTTACAGTTAGCACTAATTTATAATTTTACCGGTGAAATAGTAAAATACTACTTGTGAGTGGTATATAGAGTAGGTAATTTGAAATATTTTCTAACTTTTTGAATTGCAGTATTTTTAATCACTAATGGCTCTCAAATAGCTCAAATGGGTGCCAGTCATTCAAAGATTTTATCTCTCTCCGAATGATAGTTTAGAAAAAGACCGCCAACACACTATTGTTGTTATTTTGTTCTTAAGATTTTCACATTTTCCATCACTTGGCTTTTAAATGTAATCAACTACATTATTATTTTTTTTCTTCCATAGTTTGCCTAATCCATCTTTGTAATTAGTGTAATTAATAATAAAAATATAGCATACGTCATACTTATTTACAATATTTTGACAGCGCTTTTCTGGTTTAGTGACAGCAAGAAAAACTCTCACTCAAGTAATATTTTCTATTTCATCATTCTACTTTTTTGTATAAAGTTAGTCAAGTTCTCGAGTTTCGAGAAAAAACTAATACCATCACTAAATGCTTTTCCAACTAATGAAATTTTGAATGTTTGTTTGAATGATTCATTTTCATTGTTTTACTTTAAGGTTTGTTATGTCACGTGTTTCATTATTTCAGCAAATAAAATCGACTAGCGTTGATTGAAACATATTACGAATAAAAACCTCATAGTTTTATTCTCAACCTTGAGAAAAATATCCAAGCTGGCTGCCTTTAATCATTCAATATTTCAAGTTCAGTGACCGGATTAAAAGTCATTTTTTCTAGATAAAACACTAATGTTACAATCATATATATTGTATATCACTTGCTGCAATAGCCTTCTTGCAATCGAGGGATACGTGACGATAATGAATACAGAGGTAGACTTAAAAACCAATAGCTTTCTTTCAGACTTCTATAAGTTTTAGAAGCTATACCACCTGGTTTACCCCTTCCTACAATCATGTGTACTGGTTGTACCCAAGAAAATTTTTGCGTGTTCTGTTTTTATCTTGCTTTATCTTTCAATTTCTTCCCAGTGAAACATTTTGATTATTTAATTAGTGATAAGAACAAGCATATACACCTAATTAAAAACAAATTTCTTGACTACTTCTTAGGAAATTCCAGATAAGAATACTTTTGCTTATTTAACAGAAGACGGGAATCGCATTTCTCAGTTTTTGCACTTTGGCAAATCTGTGTATTCTAAAGTCCAGGATCTGATAAATCAAAGTGATATGGTAGTAATGGATTTGCTCACATCTTTTGGGGGAATTATTTAATTTGTACTTGGGAGTTACTTTGAGATTTTGGATCTATTCACTATTTTATGCACCGGCGGCTCCAAAAGAAAAAACAAAATGGTGCCCTTCTTCGAATATATATAAACTTATAAATTGTAACCTCAGAGAAGAGTAGTAAATGACAGGCAGGTATTCACTATAATTCGTACAGGGTTTAGACGTCTGTTATTTCAATTCTAAAACAGAATGCCACGACAGGAGTAAATATTTGCGATACAAAAACGTTATTTATACATTGATCAACAAAACAATTGTTGAAAAACAACAATAAAAACAGAACAAAAACAATGTTATAAGTAAAATTGGTTACATTTCAAGAGGTCACTTCTACAGTGGTTAATTTATGTGACTAGGCAGCTTTTGAGCTGTAAGCCTCCCTTGGGTTGGCCCTGATTTAATCCAAAGAAAGTTCTCTCAACATAATTCCCTCTTTGCTTTATCTTACCGAATGATCAGAATAAATTATTTACTTGGAAAATTGATTGTTTCCGGATATTTGTTTGCCCTATGTATCCCCAATCGAAGCCGGGTACCTCCGCTAGTAACCTTATAAATGTTCTATGAACAGTCATCTGCTGCATGACATTGCTCCTTCGGTTGCTCGTTCCGGAGTGATAGTTCATTTTTGCTAGGACCAAAAGACGGAAGAACTATTTGGGCTTCCCATGTAATCATTGACTGAAATTTGATTCGTTTTGTGTGCTGGATTGTCGCATAGCACTAGCTTTATGTTTGCTTTTTGGTTAACGATTTCTATTAAGGTTAATAAATTAACGTTAATTCAAAATTCATAAAGATTGTGTAGAAGCGAGGCCATCTAGACTGTGATTTACTAAATAACTACATATTTAAATATTTAAACTGCATTGTGCGTTCTTCAGCTATCGAAAATAACAACGAGAGAGGGCCTCAACAGCACCTACTATATAATACCGGATTTCCCGACTATTTTGTCTCAGTGTAGTGCTAATCCAAAGCATACGGAATTTCGTCGTTGTACTGTACATACAGTAGGCTACCGTATGCACTTCGGAAAATCTATTTTCATGGTGATTAATTCTGTAAATTTATTCTAGTGACCAATTTTTCGGTGAAGAACGCTCGAATGCTCTTGTCGGCTGCTGTTAAAATTTCAACCAGGCTCGCTTTTGAGATATCTACGATGAGTGTGTGACACTTACTGAACGCTTCCTTCCTGCAAGGTATTGTCCCAATTAATAAAAAACGACAGATATTTCCCCGTTAGTCAAACCGTCTCCGGTATCTGATCCGACCAGCAGTCATTTGCGCCAAATTTCACTCACGTTTTTTGTCGAGCAAATTAGGAAAAGATTTTCAGTTGAACATGGTTATCAAGCCTTTCGACAAATAGTTAATCGATCCGAAACAATTTGCTGCAATCCCTGGCCAATATCCCTTATCGACATGATCCAGCTTCAAGATCTTCAGCAACCTAACACATGTACTGCGTTCAGTTTTCTTTGCTATCAAAAGAATATTTGACCTAATAAGCCACCCGTTTTTAATCCAAAAGAATACATCATTGGGGGAAATTCAATATACCACTATTAATTGGTATACGGACCTCTTTGGCTGTTCATTTTATTTTTTAACGATATCTCTTGACTTTGTTACACCACGACTTCGTGTATCATTCAAAGAAATTTTCCCCATTGTGGACGAGAAGTGGTGTCCTTCTCTCTAAGTAACCTTATTTGTAAACAAAACTGTTGTTGTATCTTGTTTGTGACAAAAACTTACTCTTCTAATGTGATAATCATTTACGAAATAAGTCAATAAAATAACAGTTAAGTTCAAGATCTTTTACAAAACAACAAAATCCTCGTAAAGTAGTACTGTACATCACTCGTGTCAAACTAAAACTGTTTAAATCTACCGTTGAGTCGGTACTCAGGTTTGGACTAGAGGTCATCCTGGTAAAAATCTCTAGAGAACGCAACTTAGATGCCACGCACAGTTCACTATTGAGATATGTGCTCGACATCCGCTAACCATACACTCTCTTGAATGACAAACTGGATCCAAGGACACAAAATATAGTCCCACCTTTCACACGGACCCTTCGTCGCAGCCAGCTTATGCTACTCCGGCGAGTAATGAAACAAGGGAATGAATCACTACTGATGCGCACTCCCCCTGAGATCGACATTCACGGACGACGTGCGAGAAATTATGTTGGAGTCAATTACCAACATTGCGGAGTCCCCAGTTTATCGATTTAGCTAGCTTTTGTAGTAACTCTTTCAATACAATTTTAACAATCTGTAAATGCTTAAATTAGCCTTGTGTACTTATATGACTCTTATGTGCACAACGTTTCTCAATACAGTATGCACATAATTTTGTATTGGTATGGATTGAGAGGAGTTACTAAAAAAGATGCATGAGCACAAGACGTTAGACAATCTACTGTAGACATTTATGTTGTGCTGTTATGCTTTGCAGAAACACTTCATCAACCAACTACCAGTATGGAAACGCGCCGGAAGAAACAGATGATAAACGCCGCGGACACGGTGACCCTGTGTATCGGGGGGCAGGTTTTCGTCACCCGCCGTGCCACCCTCTTCCGACTGCCTGAATCCCGGCTGTACATGATCGCGGCCAGGGAGCGAGACGACGACCCCGACCCTGTCTACTTCTTCGATCGGGATCCGGAAATTTTCCGCTTCGTGCTTGACTACTATCGGACCGGCGAGCTCCACCTACCCTCGAGTATCTGCGGCCCCTTCGTCCGCAAGGAGTTGATCTTTTGGGGCATCGACGAATCGTTTATCCTGCCCTGCTGTATGCCGGCCTATATGCGCTACGAGGAGGAACGCCGGACCAAGAAGACCCTGTTCAAGGACTGCTTCGAAGATATCGACTCAATGCAGAATTTGGTCAAGTGCTGTCGGGGTTGGAAACGATGGCGCTTCATGATGTGGCTCTTTCTCGACTATCCGAGTTCCTCGTTGCCGGCAAAGGTAAGGAGAAGAGATCTCTGCTATTAAATGATGATTTGAGAAATACATGAAATAAATTAAATTTTAAGATTGAAAAGAAGAGTTAGAACAATCTGCGTATTAGTGCAATTCTTACTTTTCTTTTTGGTACACGTCATTATGACATTAAACAATAACTTTTTTTCAAATTTGATGTCAATCATTCAAATATTTACTGAGATAATTCGCGATTATGTTTTATAAATTGTTTACAATGTATGTCTTTTGTCATATATTGTTTTTATTTTGTTTTATTAACTAAATTCGTATTAAAATCTTATATAAGCATCATCTCTAAATATCCATTTATTTCCTACAGAAATCATAAGAATATGAGAAAGCTAATCTATAGTATTTATTTTATGCAAATTGCCGACCTTAATTTAAATTTACCGCCGTTGTTTGATCAATCAAAACACTCGAATCAATAGCGATAAATCTGAATTGAGTGAAACCTGCATTAGCTCCCAAATCTGGCCACAAAGAGATATACATTGATGCAATTAAACTTTTGAAGAATGTACAAAAATTATTATAAGAAATTTGTCCTTATAATTAATAACATTAAAGTAGAGAGAAGTATATTTGTTTGATAGGGCACAATTTACTTACTCTGTTTCCAACATAGGCTACATTCAGACATGAGCTCAATCAAGGATGTCGAACCTTTCCTCTACAATGTAGTAGAACGTTGGCTCTAATCCGTAGGTAAAATGCAGGTCTTAAATTCTATATCAGTTATCTCTTTATAGGTTATACTGATTTCATTGATTTTTGTGGCGTTAATTGGATAATTTTATTCTTTATCCATAGTTGAAGCCCAATTTTTTATGCGTTCAAGCATCTCTATGAACAGGTCTGTTACGTTTTATTCGAGGTCGATTTGATAAAGCTCGAGGAGAAACTAATAGATAATTCCTTATGACTTTCTAGATTACTATACTGTACATGGCAGCTTGACTAGCGTAGATAATTTTTCAAATTCGTTACTAACACATCCGTACGTAAATTTGGGACTCCAAAGATGCTATATATAAAAATATATATCGAGTCATTTTTACTCACCAGTCGGTTATTTGAAGAAGGCTAAGGGGTTTGCGAACATTGCTGGCGGTAAGTTATAGTTTATGATAATTTATCGTTTCAATCACAGACAGGTTCAGTAATATTGAAACAAAACCATTAACGAACCGTCTTATTTACTACAGGTTTTGAAGTAGATTAAATGAAGTCCATAAACATATCTATAAGAGGGTCTATCAGTTTGTCTAGAGGACACGAAGGAGGGGACGATACCGCATCATTGAACTTACTGGTCCGTATAGTAAGCAATAAGGACTTATGAATCATTCAGATATGGCATGTTCAACAAGTTATCCACCAGTAGACTGGTTTCGGGGTTATTGCCCCTCGTCAGTACTGGGTAGGATACCCACTACTTAATCACTACAGGTCACGAGTTCGCTTGTCGAACATGCTATCTATCTATCGAGTGATCTGTTTTGGCAAGCAGGCTCACTTTCTATGGCATCCATTTTCTCCACTCCGCTCGATCTTCTGCTTTTGGTTTTAGATTCCTATATATGAATCTATATTTAATTCTGCGAACATGCCTTTTCTTGGCCTTGCTCGTCCACGGTTTCCACGAAATCGTCCTTCTATGATTGTTTTCATTAAGTTATATTTTCATAAGATGTGACCTATCCAGTTCTTCTTCCGTTTCAATATCGTCTGAAGTAAATTACGTCTTTCTTTGATCTCTTCTAATACTTCTTCGTTGGTTTTCCGATCCTGCAATGATATTTTCTGCATTCGTCTGCATATCCACATTTCGAATGCTTCTATCTTTTTCTTATTACTTTTTTTGGAGTGTCTATGTTTCTGATCCATGCAGGGCTAACACTTCATATTATTGATTTGACAATTTTCTTCTTAGTTTCTTTGTTTAACCTTTGGTGGGCAATTCTCTTCGTTTGGTAAAGGCTTGCTTAGCCATAGCAATTCTTGCTCTTATTTCCTCATGGCATCTATACCGTCCGATGTGATAATTGCACCTATAGGAATTTGAAGCTTTTCCCTTGCTCTAATTCTTTATTGTCTAATTTTATGGTCATAGTATCATTTCCCGATTCGAGATCCGCATAATTTTTGTTTTCATTTACATTTATTTTATTATTGTATTTTGCAGCTGTGCTATTCAGGTTGTCTAATATAATGATTGTACTCCCTTTTCTGCATCTGCAGTTAATGATTGATCATCTGCGAATCTGATATCTTTGATTAGTTAACCCCCTACTTTTATTCCTTCTTCTACAATATATGATCCAGTGCTTCAAACATCATTCTTTCTGTATATATTGAGAACAACACTGGGGTGAGAAAACATCCTTGTCGTACTCCTTGTCCAATCACTGCTGGTTCTGAATCTTCATTTTCTATCCTGATGGTAGCATTTTGATTCATATATAGATCTTAGATAAGTCTTCTATCCTTTCAGTCTATCCCAATAAGTTTGAGTGTATCCATTAAGATTTTCCTGTTGACTCGATCGAACGCTTTCTCAAAGTCTATGCAACATATGTATAGATGATTGTCAAATTCCAGGCTTCTCTCTATAAGTGTTCTTAGTGCTCCAATGGCTTCCCTCGTGCCGCAACCCATCTTGGAGACAAACTGCTATTCTCCTATGTAGTATCTTTATTTGGCTTCTATTCTTCTGGTTAGGATTCGTAACATTATTTTCGATTTTTGGGATATTAGACTAATGGCACGATGATCACTACATTCTTTTGCGTTAGTTTTCTTCTTTAGTGGTATCATTGTTGTTTTGTAGAATACGTTTGGCCATTTCCCTTCCATATATTGTACATATGGTTACAAATTTCTGTAAGTTTTTGAATTGTTACGCCTAAAGTTGCTACTGTAGCCCAAGTTCAAAGAGTCTCTGGAGACTAGGGGTCATTTACTTTGGTTGTACGCCATAAATCTGTCTTGGGAAGATTAGTGACGGTGGTTTCCCGTTGCCTTCCGTCACGACCGTTCATATAACATTGGACCGTTTTGGTCTCATCTGCTACAGTATATGATAATCTACATGCATCCTCTCACACCTACAGTGTTCTACCGCATGCATGTGACGACGTCATTGCCAGGCCACAAGGACCTTTCTGTTTCGAACGCTAGGGTAATCTCCGCGTGAGCGAAGCGATCGAGGTGATTTTCAGCAGAGGTGGGCTCGAACCCACGTCTTCTGAATCCATATTTTTGCTGGTCCGCGCCTTATCTCATTCGGCCATCCGAATCGCGATAAATTCATATAGTAACCAATGTCCTCATTTTTTCACTCGAGAAACATTTATAATCCTTTACTATAGGTAATCATAACAAGTCCACAGTGGAAATCTTATCCTGTACACCTATGCGACCTTACTCTCAGTCTTCTAATGTCATTTACGCTGTTCCTCAGAAAGGATGCCGGTCAAGGGCATTCAAGTAGGAGATGGAGGGACAGCAATTATTTGTTCCCGGCTGTGCGTACTTCTGTCTGACAGGAGGGAGATAATTGTGTGTAGTCGACATTCAAGAGGATCACCAGAGTGCTCTCACAAATACCTCATCATCCTCCTGATAGAAAATGCGATGCTTAGTCAGTCTATTTATTAAAACGTTTCTTGTTGAGTTTCTGTGTACATATTTCAAATGAAAGTTAAGCTGACGATTTACAATGTTGCAGATTATAGCAGGTCAATGCAGTATCAATAACGTATCCTTCCAAAGAAAATGCTACTGGCAAACTTAGCATTGATTTATCTATTAGAAAGTTCGTTTTTTACATAACATTAAATGTATTTAAAAATTTAACATTAGATATTTTGACATTACATGTAGACATATAGAGAAATACATTGCATCAGATACATTAGATATATTACAAATAGAAACCATCATTGTCTATGATACTTACACAATCCATTTTCATGCGCCCAACTCATGTTCCGTAGAATTGGCTTCAATCTCTTGGAAAAAAGAGGTATGAGATTCATTAAGATCTTCTCTTGTCAACAACGTTTTATCTTTTCGTTATATTTTCAATTTCAGAAAAATATACCGATTGCAGACGTTGGTGTCTGGGGAATAGCTTGGTTATTTTTGCAGTGAACAATTTTATGATTCAATAAGCTGTAGTGACCCGTGAGGTGTGTATTTTTACGTTAACGTGCATCAAAATTGCATTATTAAATGTCACCTCTCTTCTTGATGTTCTCACTTCATAGGAATAAAATCTTTTAAATACATCATTAATAAATTCGATATACACATCTGAATCGATAGTTTCTTTTTAAATTTACAACAACTAAACTAATAAATTTGGCATCATAATTTGACCTCCTTAATATTTTGCACCACCCTATGGTCCAACCCAAGACTTTCGAGTAAGATGCTAGTACATATATACAATCTTTGCGTCTGTCACAATGAGCTTTTGATTGATATTTGTTTGCTCTAAAACTATTAAGATATTCCGACATCATTCAATCCTCTCTTCCCGATGTACTTCCGAAAGCCTGTGTGGCACCAATTTACAGTTGACAGATATGTAACCAAGTTCTTTTGTAATGAGTTCACGCATCATACAGTAGGACACATTGAAGTAATTTGCTAAATAACGTATGGTACAATTGGAATCTTCTGTCAAGCATAATTCAAACAAATCTTTGAAATTTTCCTGACTTCAGTCTTCTTTTTTCCCGATCCCTCTTTGCGTGTATAGGACTCACGTTCTCTTTCAACAAACTCTTTCATCACAATTTGTATTCTTTTAAATTTAGGAGGTTCTTCCTTCATGGCGTTAAGTATAAAAGAATGGGTTTCAACAGCAGCATAATTATTTTTCTCCAAGCGTTAATTAAAAGATAATCGTCGCGTTTACTATTCGATATATAATTAGAATTCACAACAACTATATCTATTCTTCGTGAATGCTTCATTTAAATACTGCCAAATTTAAATCAAAATCAAGAATTGCAGTATAAATATGGCATTTTGTAATCTAATCTAATAAAAGGTCAACGAAAACACATATACATCTACAGTAACTTACCTGATGCACTAAATTTTCTATATGTCTAAATATCTAATGATATTTTTCATTCACATTTTTTAGTATGTTAAAACCGCAATTATTAATATAGATCAATCACGACTAAACCGAAACAACGCTGTCGAATTCTCATGTAATACTTACTGCTAAGTACATCAGTAGTATTTATCGATATGGATGCTGTGTTACAGCATTCACTTGCTATAGATGTAAAGTTTTGTAACACTATTGCATGCCTAAGTGCATGAAATTCAAAACTACAACTACAACCAGGGCTGGTATCACTCCTGAAGGAGGAACATCTCTCTGGAATCCTTCCACCGACGCCTGTCTCTGGCCAATAGTGGCCATGTAGGCCCCAGATAGCGGGTGAGGTCATGTCGCCATCTTGTCTTTGGTCTTCCTCTTGATCTTATCCATTGCCTTGGTTTCCATTATGTCACCCTAATTGTCCACCTGTTGTCTTAATAACAAAACAGTTCAGTTCAGTAAACTTTTTACAATGGTGAAAAGTATCGAGGAACGTGTCAAAAAGGAATTTAGTGCGGCAATAATTCGAAGATCAAAGTCCCTAAGATTGATGAATTACCGTGGAAATTGTACAGAGAGGGCAATATTATACGTGGTAGCAGAGGCGAATGATATAAAAGTGACAGCAAATTATAATTGAGTATCCAGTGGTGCTGTTTAAATCCAAGATTGAAGTGGTTTCTTGAGTACGAAAACACTGCATTTGGAGCATTCGAATGGCGGGTGCATTGTTTATGGCAAAGTTGTGAATTTAAATACGAGCATTTCGATTGCTTTTTTGCGTGATCGTCTTCATGACATCATCTTATATATATTTGTCCAGTTGTCTGTGTGTGTGTGTGTGTGTTCCGGGTGAGCGGCCAGACCATTGGTGCCAGCCCGAAATTTTGCATGAGTGACCCCCGCATAGGGGGGTCAACATAGGGGGTGAGGTCGGCATCCGAGGTCAGGATGAAGGTCAAAGGGTCAAGGTCAAGGAGACTAAAACGGTGTGAAATGGCCGTTTCTGGCAGAAGTCGGCCGGACCGTTAGTGCCAGCAACCCGAAACTTTGCATGGGTGACCCCCTCAGCCCTGTGGGTAATATAGAAGAGATCGGTCGACCTCCGAGGTCAAGTTCAGGGTCAAGGTCAAGGAGGCTAAAAATGGTGTGAAATGGTCATTTCGGGCAGAACGGTCCGTTGGTGCCAGCGACCCGAAACTTTGGAAGATTGACCCCCTCAGACCTGCGGATAACATAAGGGGTGCGAGATCGGGGTCGAGATCAAGGGGTCGGGATAGAGGTCAAGGAGGCGAAAAACGGTGTGAAATGGCCGTTTCGGGCAGAAGGAAACCGGACCGTTGGTGCCAGCGACCCGAAACTTTGCATGGGTGACCCCCTCAACCCTGCGGGCAACATAGGAGGCGTGGTCAACCTCCGATGTCGGGGTTGAGGTCAAAGAGGCTAGAAAGGGTGTGAAATGGCCGTTTCGGGCAGAAAGAAGCCTCTCATAGAAAATTTCATAAAACAAAAGACTAGGGCAGGGTTAGGGTTAGGGTTAGTCATGTGACCTATTCTATTGCCCAGCAACGCGGGTACCCACTGCTAATTATACTCTAAATATGGGATGCTCAGTTAACAAATTGCTTCCGTCATGGACAATGCGACATGTCGCTGAAGGGAGAGGAATAGTTTTGCGAATTTGAAGGTTTTGTGTGTGCTGAAACTCGCACTGCCCTTGTTTACCGCAACTGAGGTCATTAAACCATAGATGAAAGCACATATCAACTCTAAAAAATTTGTCGATCTCAGGAAACTTACATACGTAGAATCCGCACAGGTGATGTCTCTGCTGGACTAGTAATAAACATGTAAATCACACCGAAAAACTTCACGGTCTTGCAACCAATTCGCAAGGAAGTACCGTATGTTATAGTTTGACTCAAGTTATTTCAAGAAAAACATTGCGTTTTGAAGTTTACTCCTCTCAAATTCATCCAAAATTATTTAATCTGATTTTAAATTCAGGCGCAATATTTTAAACCCATCCGGTTAATCCCATTAAATCAAGAGTACATATTTCATCTGAATGATTTGCAAATGGTATAATTTAAATTCAAAAGTTTTAAAATTGCGACGAACGAATAATAATCGATGTATGTAGACAATAGTTTGGTGTGGCAAAAAGTTCTTGCACGTGGCAGCATGAACACAAACGATTATGTAGCTCACAGTGAACTAACAGAATAAGGAGAGATGAGGAATATCGCGTTCACGATGACGTCATGCGACGTTGTGAATTAGAGCATAGTAATTCTACAAATCCTTTCCAGTCCATAGTTGGCAATCGTGACAATTACTAAGTGTACTACTGTACGCAGATTTCAGAGAAGGGTAATATTGAGTAATATAGGTTTGATCGATTTCCATCCGCGACCTTGATTTTATTTCACACGTAAGCGCGAGGTTTTACACGCGTCGTGTACTCCTGGTGTAGTAAAATCCAATTTGTCTTATTACGGAATTTAATTTTTTTGAAGTTCTAAACATTTTTGTCTTCTCTGAATGAAGGCTTACTATAGATTTGTGATACAACCTATGTCTGCCTTGGTTAATAGTTTCCGATGAGCTCTGGTTACTGAAAACAAAATTGAAATATGCAATGGACTGATAATAATCTCGGTGAAGCATCCTGACAAGGTTATAAACTGGGATTTTATCTTCGTCAAAGGCCCAGGTAGTAACTACGTGTTTGTGAGGGCAATTAGTGGAATGGTTTGGTGGCACACAAGACTGTGAGTTTCAACATGACACTTGGGTCCTGGCTACACATACAAGGCCTTCACAAAATGTCTTCTTGATGCTTTAATCCGCGTTCTACAGTGGCCAGGGAACAGTCCAGATCTCAACCCAATCGAAAATGTTTGAAGCTTCAAGAAGTCAAAACTTCAAGAAGATGCTCTTACGAATAGAAATTGCCTTATTTCCAAGTTAATAAACTTCTGGTTTTATGATCCAGAACTTGGTAAACTATTGTTTAGAATTATTATAACTCCATGCCAAAAAGGCTTTGTGGTGTAATTTCAGCTAGGGAAGAGCAGACAAGTATAGAAACTTTGTATTGCACTGTGTGACATATTATTACATATGTGACATTTAAATATATCAAATAATATTTGGACTGAATATTATAAATACTCATATATTTCTAATAATTGTTAATTACAAATACCTTGGAAATACAAATTCTTCTAATAATGTCGTAAAACATTGTAGAAAAAGAGGTGTTAACACAGCATTGTTTATCGAACGCAGCCAACGAATCCATCGCCGTCCTCTTCTGCCATTAATTTCTGACAATGATCCACTATCACAGCACTGTGTGTATATAGTCAGTACATTTTCGCGGTTACTAAATATTTTCTTGTGCACATTGATTTGCCTACTATTGTTTTTCCCGTTCAATTATCCGAATCCGGCAACCAAATATCCACGCCAGTCAATTGAATATCCATATGGGGCAATCAAATATCCGTCGCAGCCATTCAAATTTCCGTATCAGTCATTCAAATATCGAGCGCAAGAACATTAACAATCCTATCTATAATTAGATAAATGTGGGTATGTATGTATGTCTGACCGGTCTTTTTCTCCCAACTCTCTTGACCGATTTGCATGCT
>JAUYWV010171367.1:0-17922 GCA_032274565.1 Nematoplana nigrocapitula
AGCATGATTGTCTTTCCAATGATTCCTACTACTGACTGGGATCATCATGTGACACCGTCACATATTAGGTCTTGTTTTGAACTATATTATATCATGGAAAAAACATAAGCAACTTGAATAAAAAAGTGCCTTCTTGAGCGCAGTTTCGGGTACGACCCTTTGACAAGAGAATTATAACGCTGCTAATTTTGAATACAATTTGCAATACCACATTGAAAAACGATGAGAATTACTTTCGCTTTCAGTTCGTTTAAGGTGAGTAACTATTTTTCACTGAAGGATCACTGACTCCTGTTGCCTGGAAATCATGTCTTATATATTCAATGTGCTATTCAGAATTGTATTCAAAACTAGCTTTACTTCGTAGCGTTCCAATTCTCTCGTCAAAGGATGAACTTGCAGAAATGTAACTCGTTTTCCAGCTTTTAATTTCTATTATTTACGTCAAATGAAGGAGCATCATTCCAACTTTGCTGTTAGCCTGCATATACAGCATTAATATGGCGGAGGTATATATGGGGCTTGGGCAATATGCCATTTTCTTCCCTGTCATGGAATACGTCAACACAAACAATTACAAGTAATTCAGCTTCCTACACTGAGTCAAGTAAAGTATAGACAAAGCTTGTGCTAACCAACAGGACAACTGCAAACACCACATAAGAGCACAGGTCGGCTAGGTTGAGCTGCAACTGATGAGATAAGCGGAAATGACATCTGAAATTGGCTATAAATCGTCCCATTGAAATGCGCTGGTTTGAGCGTCATTCAGCCCAGTTATGCCTCAATTAAGGAGAACTGCAGTTTAGCGCTATAACGAGAAACTTACTGGTATTCAGGAGGATTTTTCGATGCTTTACAGCTAGTTGGCCCTGCCCCATTGTCGCCAATACTTTAGATTCATTACAGTCCGTCTATGTAGAGAGGTGTCGCAGTTCACTGCATCCCAGGTTGTCTGTGTCCCGTATGAACGACACCACGAGAAGGCGGCTGCATGGGAACTCATCATTGCTGCCGTCCTCTTAGAGGTCATTTGCCTGCACAGTTGCGATGGTTTACCTCCACTCAATTTAAGTATGTTGTCTTCCCATTGCATTCTTGGAATCAGTCGCTCTTTGTTCTCTCCCAAGCACTCCACCGAGACTTCTCCAGCTCCACATTTCACATTGTTGTCCAGCTTTCAGTCCCACAAAGAAGCAGCGACCATGTCCGCCTTCTCAATATCTTCATTTTCAGACTTTGATCTCTGATCTTATCCTTCCGTTTTGCGAAATTTGTATAAATTTATTGGAATGCATTTTAACTCGAAAAAACAAAGTTAGAACAATAAGTGATGAAAGTAATAAAGAAGAGATAAATATCTATCCAGAGGAAGAAAAAGAAGAATATCAAAAGCGAAACATGATTTTTGGAAATGTAAAAATCTAAACATCACATTAAAGAAAGACTCCTGATCACACATACATATTCTCTATTATTGCATGTGGGGCCGAGGATTGCACTTTCAACAAGGAAATTGACATAAAAATTATAGCAGTCGAGTACTGCTGATATAGGAGAATCCTGAAGATCAGTTTGGACTGAAAAGGTGTCGAATGAAAAAGCTTTGTAAATTATGGCAACTGAAGAAAGACTTTGAAAAAGCCATCAGCTTAGAAGTTCTAGCGGGAGTTAGCTTAATATGAGTTGAGTTAGTCAACTTCAGAATCCTTTTGTTTGTTAATTTCTCCCAGCTGTACCCTGCTTAACCTGGCGGAATTACGGGTACGCTTTTATCCTCACCTTTTATGGGAATATCTACAGCTGTGCCATGTCGTGTGCTTATCTTGTTATGTCAACACGAGCGAGTCCGACCGCCTCGACAACAAAGTCGTTCAGGGGAATGATATCATCGAACTGCTTAGTGATTTATGCCTTGAACAATTGGAAAACATCATCACACATTCAACATAATTACCGGTTCTCACTAGAAACCTCTTTCCGAACGGGAACCAGGCCACGAAATCCGCTCTTAGACTGGTTACCGAGACACTGGCAATACGCTGCGTTGATGGCCAAATTCTCGGGTTGTTCTATGGACTAAGAACCGGTGTTGAACCGGCTTACATATGCACTACATTATGTGTTACCCAGCGTCCGACTGTCTGACTGTGACACATCGACGCACTGCTGTTATCATCAATTATTATGGATGACGTTGCAGGGAAAGTGAATTAGAGAATCAAAGGAACACACAGCGCTGCACCCAGCTTGACAATCCGGATAGACAAGGTCATACATCTATATATCAGCAAATGACATCCAGGGAGAGATACCGCGCAAGGAACCCCTGCATAAAATGGGAAGTGAGTCGTAGGTAGACTCCATACATGTTCAAATTTATCTTAGAAAAAATCGCAGGACTATGCAAACAAGCTATACGAAAACTACAACTGTACAAGGAAGACAACACAACTTTACAATCCAATGGGGAAATTATCGATCCGGAAAAGTGAAGTGAAAATTCTCTATTGACAGAAGTTCACATGTAATTATATTTCATACATGCGTACCATGGACAGATACGTTGTGGATGGAATGAATATACCGTTAACTGGCATCCAATAATGTATTTAAAATTTTAAAATTCAAAGAGTAACACCATGTTGACATATTTCAAGCGATTCATTTTAGAATGGAAATCGGACCAGGTTTCCTTGGCAATTTGTGTATTTTTCCTGAAGGAAGGATATGCAGAACAGCGGTCGAAATTTCAAGGTATGCAACGAATTTGTTAAAAGCAGAACGTTTTCTGGCTGAAATTCCGGTATAAGTCATACTAAGAGTAGGAAATGAACGATATGGAGGAGAAGTTGATTCTCCGAAATCTCGCGAATTAATCACGAAGCAGTTTTTCTGAAGACATTTGTCCAACTTAAGACGATTTTACTTTTATTTGAAGTGAGCGGACAACGAGCCCTATATAAACCTTCATTATCTAACAGATTCGCGTTTTGAGAAGGTAGATATCATCAATGGAACTAACGAAATTGAGAATGAAGACAATGAAACTTCAACCCTAGGATCAGTTCACTCGCACATTTAAAGATCAAATTGCCAACGTCTCCAGGCAGCTTGTCTTCTTGGATTGTCAACAATTGCAGTTGTCTAATTGATCGTTCAATTAACAACGTGTAATCTCAATTTTTGTTATTCTTTTGTTCTATGGCTATATGAAATGTATTTTTGTTTGTGAATAATGTAATAAAATTTACTGCCTATTTTTTTCAATTCTAACATCAAAATAAATAATAAATTATTTTCCTCATTTGACAATAACCATATATATGAAAGTTTAAATATAACAGATAATAATTACATACACTGACTCATCATTTCAAATTTATATGTCAGACGCTCCGAATTATGCATGAATTAATTTCTGCTGACAAATATTTAGGAATCATACCTATGTATGTCGAGATCATATGGGAATTGATTGCTGTATTCATACCCAACCGGAGTTTGTCTTAGATTTTTGGTGCTTATAATATACACAAGAGTTTTCGTTTTATTTCCTCTTACATTATATCAAAAGTACCATCTTATTTCTGTTCCCTATCGCTTGGTCAGATTTAGATTTTTATAATAGTAAATGTCACGCTATATATCTCAAATGATTATATTGTATATATATATAGGTAAAAAAAACACCATCGATTTGTTTAGAGCAGAGATTAAAATGCCATATAATCTATTCTGATTACTCGCAACAAAAAGTATACGTATTGCTATTAGTTGATTATAATCAGAAAATTTTAATCATCTCTACTGAGACTAAATGTAACTGTAATGTAGTTTAAAACTACAAGTAAAACCGTTTTAATTGAATCTATTGGAACGCAGTTTGAGAAGAAATTAAAAAAAACTAATTCACAGCGTTTTATATTTAATTTCTGAAAGTTTTCTCAGTAATGGCAGTTCGACACGATATCCACCCGCAGACTAGTATGGGGGTAATTTGCCCCAAGTCAGTACTAATTCAATAGATTATTGTTATTATTATTGACATTGGACTGGTCAAAAGTCCTTCCCCACCCATCAGTGATTTAAATTATTTCATATTTGTTAACACCATTGATAGCCTCATTCATTTCAGCGGGAATTTGAACTCTGTAGCCGGCGATTGCTGCAATGCTAAATCAATAAACTTACTACATAATGAGGCTTTCATTGGCGTATAGGCAATGCCACTGTTCGTCATTCAACTATCATATACTGTATAAGACAGACAGTTCAGGTAACAATAAAGTGAATACCAATTATAATGATTAAATTCCGTTGCCAGATGGGTTAGCAAATGAACAGGTAAACATACCCCAATCCAGCTGAGAGGTGCCATCGAAGAAGTACGTTCGAGTACACAGGAGATCGCCATGTGCTGAAGTGCCTTGGACAACCTGAATATCAATACTGTACTTATCTAATGAATAATATTTATACATGTAATTAATTTTGAATGAAGTTCAATTGACGCTCATCTATATACAGTACCTTATGTACCGTGTCCTCTCTAAGATGTAGGTGACCATGGACTTCCACAAATCTCTATCTTTGCAGGTTTTCAACACATTTCGTAGAGTCAAGCTTTCCATCTGTTCCTCTGGTACTTGCCAATGTCTGCTAGACGAGGTCGCCCTCTTCCTCTTTTCCATCAATCATGTCAGTTGTTATAATTTCTTCTAGTCCCTCTTTCCTCATAACATGGCCCAGAAATTCGAGCTGTTTTTTTCTTATCAATTTTATCAAACGTTTTTCTTCTCCTGCTCAGTTTGAAATGTGGTCTCCCGTACCCATGCAGGATACTCCAATCGCCATTTTCCTATCACTCAATACTCTCTCTAACTTCTGAAATGACTGCTTTGACATGCTGATCCTTCTCTCCTGATTTCCGAGTCGCATTTGCCATCTTCAGTGATCAAGCTTTCTATAGTCAGTTAAGGGTTAGGGTATCTATATTGTGGTTTTCAACGCTTTTCAAAGTCAACTTTAATACAACGATTTCACAGACTGTCATTCATGCTTAGCGGATGTGCAATATGGAATTCCGGAGATTCAATTGTCTGTCATTTTAATTATTTAAATATCCGAGCTGCTGTTATATGAACCGCCATCTCAATTTGATGTTGAATTATAGATAACCAAATTGTTTCAAAGTTCACGAACTAATTGACTGCTTCAAATCAAACATTTTTCATATAACTAATTCATAATAAGTAACGAAATTACAAACTAATGTTACCATATGGGTGGGCACAGAGTCCCATTCCGAAGTAGGCACAGTCTTCCCTTCCGATAAACTGCAGATATTTTTCTTAGTTGAATCCGTCCCGAGTAAAACAAATGGGAAAAATTCACTGTAAACAAAAATATGCAAAGTATGTTTTAATTATATTCCATATAGATATTAACACTACTGTTAACTGAAATAAGTAGTAAAAACTTTTAAAATGAGAATGATTGCTTACTTTTTCTTCACTGAACTGGATATTTTTCCATGTTGAAAGTAACTATGCAGCGGCTGAAATAGCAGGAATAGCTCAATAAATATATATATATACAAATGACTCACAAATCTACTTTATAATTTAACTGTTCACCAAGCCAATAGCACTGCACTGCATACGACAGCAAAAATGTAAAAAAAAGGAAATTCGCACTTAACAACAGTATACTTTAACAGTACAGTTTAAGAAAGATACAGAGAAAGACCAGTCGTACAAACCTCTGCTATTTTCTCGGCCGACCATTTCTTCGGTGATTGGTTGCGTTGGATATCCACTGTTTGCATGATATTCTCAAAGAGGCGCTCGAATTGAGGAATACTCTAGAACAAAGATAAGCGACGAGGCATATATTAGACGGTCGTTTCCAACCGTAAAGTTTATTGTTTTTGTGTCGCAATTTTGCAAAATATAGTATTATAACTGTCTAAAATATAACACTACTATAAGAGTAGTAAAAATATGATATCTGAATAATTTATAGCCCTTAAATGAGGCATATTCGTGGACTGAAAGCCTGCAGCTGCAGGGGTTACAGTTGTAAGCGAAAATATAGGGCACCATCAGCCTGGTAGACAAGCGATCTCGTGGCCCAGAACAGACCGAACGATCCCTGTCGGACTGCTAAACTATCAACTGACAGAACTGTAAACTGTCTAGTAGACTATACGCAGTTAGTTTACAAGTGTTCGGTGTTCGCAAACCAAATTAATTATTCTAGTTTTTTCTAAAACAAAAACACAGGTCCCAGCAGTTTCACAAATGAATTTTTCCTCGGTATGCTACCAAGATAATTTTCGACCAGAGTAAACACTACGCCCACCTTGATATAGGTCTGCTCCAAGCGAACCGGGTCCATTTGTTTCAAGACGGGACGCATGGCCTGAGTCAGATCAACCAACTGAAATTGAACATTTCATTTACGGGTAAATAAATAGAAGTGATCCACTAACAGTCAACACTAATATGATCTGGAAATCGAAGAAGAATGCCTTATATAGTAAGTAGAATAAGTTTACCTAAGTCTAGTCCCCCTCCGACGGAACGAAAATCTCTAGGCCAGATGAACTAGTGTTAGGCAGTAGGATGAGTAGTTCATTATTATATACTATTTTCTAATATCATGTCGAACCGTCGTCCTATTTCTGATCGTAAGATTGTTCAACTCGAAAACCACCTGCGACAGGTAAACAATCTACAGTAAACTGCGTTAAGATGCCATCAGTCAATCAAAATGCAAAGTTTTCGCGATCTAATCAACGCTTGTCAGCCTCAGAAGATAGCGAAACCACTCTAATCTTTGTTTGCTTATTTCCTATCTACAGTACATAGATCAATAAGTACAATTCACTATTTTTGCAAAATACCACTCACTGTTACACGAAACAACTGTTTTGCTTATTAACAGACAATTCGTCATGAAAGGGGAGATAATAAATCAAATGCATCCGTACCGTGTGTGTCAATGTGAAGAATCCACGAGCAGACCTACAAGAAAGACAAATAATGTCATAAACAAGAAGCAATTCTTCCTGAAGCAATTAAAGTACGTATATTAGGGCACTTTATCCTATTTGGAAAACCACTGTGAATGCAAATCTATTTTATATTTGATATGACTTCTTTTGTGTTCCCCATGCCGTTTTAGCTTGACCACCGTGAAGATTACAATACGTCCTTATAATATTTTACACACTCATTCAATAAATTTTTTAAGTACAGATAAAGAGTCGGGATTAGGAAAACGAATAAGGGGAACAAAAAGGAGAACCAAGCTTATACCAACCATGTAATGACAACCGGTTTCCAAGGTCATCAGAACAAAATCATTAAAACTGTTAGGAGAATATGCACTTATAGAAAAAGTGAACCACCGTTTTTAGTTAACGAAACATTGAGAGATCTCCACCGCCTCATAGATCGCCATCTCCATCCAAGCCATGCCATGCTGAGTGGAGGATAATAATAATAATAATAATAATAATAAATGGCTTTATTTCCTGTAAAATACATATTAATAATAGCATTTTAAATAGGAAAGTAGGATTAATCCGAACTAGTGCTCATTCCTCGAGAGCATGCCGTACAGTCCAGGAGATGCGTGTAGACTGCATCCGGGCCTCTTCTGTGCTCCTTCATGCGTTCGGACAAATGTCGTTTAGTCCCTCCAATATAGGAGACATGAGGATCCACAACACAAGTAAAAGAACAAACGACATTTGACCTGAGTGATATATGAGGCCGATCCTTGATGGAAAAATAGGAGCCAACTTTAGTTGTTGTAAATGGTACTCTGAGAGAATGCAATCCAGGCAATCGTTTCATCCGCTGGCCAAGGTTCAATTCCTGAGAGAAAAGGTGAGAATCAGAGACCAAGGCAGGGGGAAGAACGAAAAGAAACCTTATTGGAGACAAACCTGGAAATAATAGAGAGAATGAAATGTTTGGGATACCCATCGCTTACAAATATAATTTTATAAATGTAACCAATAAGAAGAAACCAAAAAGCTCTATTTAAAAACACTTAATTAAGGATAGCTCAAGCAACATCGGCACTTAAGAAGTTGAAGACCATATGGAAAGAGAAAGCCATCACCAGCAAACACAAAATCAGACTACTACGGTCACTTGTAACATCGACTTTCACATACGCTTGCAAGACATGGACTCTCACAGCTGACCTACAGAGGAGAATTCAAGCCCTTGATTTGAGATGCTACCGGAAGATATTCGGTATCTCCTACAAGGAGCATGTCACTAATTTGGAAGTCCGGCGCCGTGTATAGAGCCATTTGGATCACAACAACAACAGCTAACCATCGTCAAAAAACGAAAACTGAAATGGTACGATCACGTATCAAGATCCTCTGGCCTTGCAAAAACCGTCATGCAAGGTACCGTACCAGGAGGACGAAGACGAGGCAGACAGAAGGCCCTGTGTAAATGGGAGAGGTCACTTGGGTGGGCAGGTAACTGCTGTAAACACTCATTTAAAACGGCGATGGCGACCTGTCTCCTTTTGGAGGGAAGGTCGAAGTTGGCTGGACTGATCCTAAAGTCGAAATAGAACCACCACCAGAAAGGTTTTTAATTTTCAATCTAATTTACATTAATTCACGCATAATATGGATCAGCAAATAGAAAATACTACTAGTACCATATACAAAACAGCAAGAATAAATATATATTAACGCAGGTTTTACCCGCCAAAATCATCCAGTGCGTAGGCTTGAATGAGAGGCCATTTTTCAACTTGCATTTTGTCGAACTTTTCAGTACTGGCTGCAGAAAAAAGTGGAACGAATTCCCAATTACATATAGGGCACAATGGTGATGCAATAGCACTGCTGATGACCCAGTTTAGCAATAGAAATTGAGTTGGCAAGATTATTACTTCATCATATTTTACTGGTTCATGACGCTCACTAAAAGTTATTATTCACTAATTTGCATAAAAAAACATTACACCACTGTTTTTATATACAGTGTTGTGTTCCTCATATATTAGAAGTTCTCTTTTATTTAATAATGAACATTTAGAAGGGTTGTTGTCGCGTTCTCTGGAAGGGGCAAAAAGAGAATCGAGGGGATTTTAAAACCTCGTGGAATCTCTACGGCGAATCGCGCATTTATCGAGAGAATGAAAGAGGGCCAGACTCGGAAATGCAAAACGACTAACAGAATGCAACGCTGTTGTGTAGGCTTAATCGAAGTATTGCCAAGTCGAAACCGGTTTAAGAAGAGGTAAGAGCTACACGTGTACATTAACTTATTTTTAATTATCATTTCCGCTAAAAGGCTAGTCTAAACCGTTTTCAAATATCAAATCAAATTCACAGATCTAAATTGAACTGGATTCTAAACTCCTTAATGACATTCTAAAATCGCAAGCAACAAGGGTCTCCATTTAATTATCGGCATATGAAAGAACTATGTTCACCGTTCCTCAAACCAATACAAGATAACTTTACATGTAGTGTCGTTTCTTCTTGAGTTTTCATTGAACAGAGTATGTTTCTAGCTTCTAGCTTTCGTATAATATCAAATAATGCAATATACGCCGGTCAAGTCCAGATTTAAAATTTAGGATGATATTAGTAAGAAATGCCACGCGGAATATAAATAAAATATATTGACAAAATTAAAACGCTTCCTTCCCATTAGGAATATACAATCGATATAAAAAAAATCTGAATTTATGGGACACCAAGACTTTGATTTTCTACTCGATTGTCTTGATCTATATGTGTGGATGTTTCAGTTAATCTGTGTGTCTGGACAAAATGTGTCATAAAATAACATGATTATCTTTCAAATGATTCCAAGTACTGACCGGGAGAGCTGTTTGGTGACTTGGATCAGCATGTGAAAGTAACTGACGTTCCGCTATTTGGCTGGTTTTGGATCAGCACAGTGAATCGATAAAAGTGTCAAAGATACCCCCTAGTACAGCTATATATATATATATATAGAAAAGTCCCACAATGACAACTCACTGTCGTACGTCGCCCGATAAACAACACAGACTTTCTTGCAGCCGTCCACCATTTGAATGAAAGCCCCAATCTTGAATTCTTCAGCTTCGTCATTGTCGTCCAACTCAATGGAAAAGAGAGGTAATTTTCTCGATAAGCTGATGGTTTATTTGTGAAATTCACTTGGTATATGAACTATATGACCTCTATGCCAAGTCTCACCTTCTCTTCGGGCAAATAGTGAAGACGCAAATGCGGCCAATGGGCAATGTAGGGAAGCAGTAGCCAATAGTTGACTCCGTTGCAGTAGACATGGACCGAATGCCGTTTGACGCAGATTACAATGTCTGCAGATGGGAAAACAAATTTATAAGACAATTATTTCAGTTTTCCTCGAACAGTCTAAAGAGGTGTCAGTGACTTTTCAATATCTAAACTTCTTCCCTACAAGATAACATTACCGTGATAGGTGTTCGTGTTAGTTCACTACACCTTAGCCTTTTTCAGGGCCGTGGGCACTTCTCGTGATGACCATCTTCCTTGAAGTGTACATTTGTTCTCTCCAATTTCTCATGTTTTCAATCCATTACAATCTCCTCCGTCCTATATTACACAAAAAATATTTCTGCCACAACATAATTTTCTAAATTCACATAATTATCCCGTCCAATTCAATCCAAACAAGAGAGCTTTGCTCTGTAGGCATCGTGCCAATTCAAACAAGCTGTAAAGGGGACCTGTGTATTAGCAGAAAACATTCATAAAACTCACTATAGCAAGTGTCTGAAGGAAAAAGAGCAAGAATTAGAGATTTTTGATAAGCTCATGCCATCGGTGTCTATGGTGAGCTATGTACTAAGTATGTGGTGAAATTTCCATTTTTTGGCTTCAATATTTATTATCCTGTTCCATGAAGCCTTTTTTCGTCTTCCCCTTGCTAAAGTGTCCCGGTTTTTTATTCCTATTTCTAAGTGCTTTCTTAACTGGAGCATTATTGTCCTTTCTAAGGATATGTATTAAAAATTTTAGTCTTCTCTGTTTACTCATTTGGCTTTCATATTGGACTTTCTAAACAGTATAAATCGGTATTACTGGCCCTTTGGAACCATTTTATACCGAGTGTACGTCTTAAATATTCCTGTGAAAAAAGTGTCTATTTCAGTGTCAACTAGTTTGTTACTGTACTAAAGTTCAGAGTTGTAGAGAAAAATGGAAAAATAGAAGCAGCAAAAGCTCAAATTTGATATTTTTGCAGATGTCCTCCTTCGGCACTTAATATCTTCCGTAGTATCTAGCATTGAACTATAAGATCTTTTTGACTTTCTTCCACTATATGGAGTCTCTTTCAAGGTTCATAACTTCTGTTTTGTTTGCATTCGTATTTAGATCCTTTTCATTCAACCTGGTGGGTATTTTCCTGAATATTTATTATTTTTTCTCTAAGTTGTCTGTAGTACGACCCGTGTCATCTGAATACTGGACTTCAATGTGTACTTTGCATCTTACATTTTCTGTCTTGAATTTTCCCATCTTGCCTTCACTATATGTCCGATAAATTCAAACAAACTGGTTAGACAGATGTAATTCAAGGATTACAAGCAAACTGGCCTATATCGAGCAAAAATTAACAGACCATATCAAACTCAAGAGCTTCTCTACCTTCGAAAACGTCATCATCAAGCTTGGATCGATCAATGTCATCACGTCGAGTGGAGAAGACGTCGAAAAGGAGATAATTCGCTACATCCTCACACCCCTTGTTGAATCGTGAATCAATACCTGGATAGATAAACAGTTGAAACAGTTTGCAAATCTATTTACGGAAATATATTTTTTACAAAGTATGACATCAACCTCACCCAAAATAATCAACAGAGCGTCACACTGTTCGGTTTGAAGAATATTTTGCACCTCTTGAACTCGTTTGCAGCTATAATAATATAATAATGAAATAGATTTGTTTAGAAAGATATTCTGATAGTTTGTCATACAAAATAGTAAGTATAATCATATATAGCAAAGGAAGACCTTCAAAATTATTAGACAGGAACGACTGTGTTTTTTGTTCAAAACTTCTAATGAGCTTGTGGACATCACAAAGTCACCCTAGAATGGGATCATGTGGCTACCACATTGTATATAACACAAAGACTGGATCACAAACTGATAAAGGATAATATATTGGAAGATTACCACAATTTACTAATACACAATTATTAACAAGATTTAAGATATTGCATTCAGTAACTTGTATGTGTTGTGTGTTAACTGTACAACAGTCAGATCGATTACAGCAGGAATAATTTTTAAAACGTTAAGTTTCATTTCAAACAAAGTACAATACAGTCGATTGTTAATATATAAGCTAAAAATAATTTCAATTAATTAAACAAAACATCAAATTTAACTAAGCAAACAATAATATTTTAGATGTCAACTTCAACGTCTCTTAGCACTATAAGGTTTCTGAAGTCAATCTTTTTCATCATCGATATTGAATTGTTGATGGAGACAAAATTCTGACCCAGTCAAATTGCCCAGATTTCCAAATCGCAAGGCCAAATAGTGTGCTGATATATTTGACTTCATTCTTGATTTGATACTGCTCTATGCCATTTCAATGGTGCACTATATGCATCAAGATGTAAAATAGTCACTTACTGAAATTCTTCATCTTTGAAAATATTTTCTAATCTATCACGGCATGGAGCATTGTGAAATACCATTACTCTTGTTACCTTACTATATGGTGCTTGGCCTTTTGTCACACCCACTGATTTCCATGCAGGACTCATTCTTTATTACAGAAATATGATTGGCTATAGAAACTTGCTTCCAGTCTTCATAATTTAGTGCTGGGTCGACTACATGTGTACATGATTCAATAAATGCCTGCTTATGTAAGAGCACTGTTTTACACCACACTTTGTTCAGAATTTGTTTTATAAAACTGGATATTTCCATTAGTAGATACTTGCAAGATGTAATCAGAAACTGAACTTAATTTTACTTATTTTAAAATTATATATGCATAAATTTAAATATAAACTAACATTAATTGAAATACAATTTACCTTATATATGAAATGATTAACATGATTTTCTGGGTTCTTCTACTTCTTTTATTCCCTCATTTGAGCCTATCATTTATCATGAATATTTCCTATTTAGAATTGATTTCTCATATGTATTGTGATTGAAGTTTAGTAAATATTATTTTCTAACTATTTTTAGTTGTAAAGAGTTATTATAGCAAAATATTTCAGTGATGTAGTAATTTAACTATTAAATAATATATTATAAGTTTATAGAATTATGCGATTTTGCTATACATTTTATAGTTTTACTTCTTCAAATAAATAGTTCAGAAAATATCTAATTATTATATAGTTTGAATTTAAATATTGATCCATTTAAGAAAGTAAATATTAATTATCTAAAGGACAATAAGATTTATTTAATAACTAGATTTAATTATAGTATGCAGATAAGAAAAAGTATAACATATATTCTAAATATTATTAGTTTATGTACAGTCGCGGCAGAAAGTATTCGAACACTACTAAATATAAGCAAAAATGTACATTATTTTAGAACTATACAGATAAATTTGCGTTAACGATTATTTCTTGATAGAATTATTGATGTTTATGTGTTGTAGTACAATTGGATTGCTATTGGATTGGTATCAGCCAATCAGATTAGTCCAAATAAATTATTTCTTGGAAAATCCGCTATAATCATTCTTATACATAATTCTTGAAATTTTAGCAATTTATAACTTGTGTTCATGCAATATGGGACGTCGTGCATCAAATATTTCGGATATTACTCGTTCTACAATCATTACTTTGTCAAAGGAAGGTTATTACTATGCTGCTATAGCCCCTAGAGTGGGCGTGGCCAAATCTTCAGTGTGTTATACCCTTAAACGTTTCAGAGATCATGGAACACTATCAAACCTGAAATGTTCTGGTCATCCGCCTAAGGCTACCCCTCGTGTTAAACGGATTATTAGACGAATTTCTGTCAGTGATCCACGTCTACCAGCAACTGCCATTAAACAACAATTGTCAGTGCAAGGAATTAGCCTTGGTACAACTCAAATTAAAACCATTCTTAGAAAGGACTTTGGACTTTTCGGTCGTCGTCCGGCTAAAAAGCCACTTATGAATTTGAGAATGCATCAACAACAGCTAAAATTTGTTACTGACTATGGCAATTGGATGGAGGAAAATTGGAAAGATGTAATGTACTCTGATGAGATCAGTATAAGAAGCGTTTTAACTATATTCGAAGACCTACAGGGATGAGATATGACTCGTTACATAATTGCTATGATGAAACACACCCCACATGTAATGATCTGGGGATGCTTCTCATCTAAAGGCAAGGGTGGCCTGTATTTTCTAGAACCTGGGACAATGATGAATGGCAAAATCTATCTCAAAATGCTAAAAGACAAGTTGAAAACACATATTGAAATCCATGGAACGTCATTTTTTCTCCAGGATTCCACTCCATGTCACAAATAAAAAATTGTGAACAGTTGGCTAGCTGGAGAGAGAATAAATCTGATAAATTGGCTGGGGAATTCACCGGATTTAAATACTATCGAAAACATGTGGGATAAGCTAAAGAATTCTGTTAGTCGTGACAATCCCTCTTCGATTTCTGAACTAAAAGAGTCAATAAAGCGTAATTGTGCACTCAAATTACCCCTGAATATTGCTCAAAGCTTTCGGCATCTATGCCCAAAAGACTGGCCTTGGTGAAAAAGAACATGGTTACCCGACCAAATATTAACAGTTTGTACAACATTTAAATATTTCATTATTGTAATATCATTTTATGTACTACTCATAATTAATAAAACATAATGCGGATTACATGCATAATTTATACAAATTTTCGTATTGTTCGAATACTTTCCGCCGCAACTGTATAGTAAAAATAAATAATAATAGTTAACACTTGACAATCTTTAAAAAAATATATATTAGGGAAGGTAATGAACAAATAAGAGACATTGAATAATAATACAACACTTTTATTTCAAAATACTAACAATAACATTTCATTAATTAATATGACTATTAATCCAGAGTCATATAGTTAGTTATATGATTAATACATATAATTCATTAGCTAACAAATTTATATAGATATTAAAATATTTATTTAAAAGTACCAAACTTTAATTATTTAAATATATAAAATTATATCTAAAATGCTAATATATTTTTTAACCATTTTTATTGATTTTTTAAAATATATCATTATATTATAGTATTAATATACGAAATGGATATTAACATTATAACCATATTTATAAAATTTTAAGATATAGATAAAAGAACTATATAAACCATATAAAAAGATATATATATATATATAACTTGATTTTATTTTTATGCAAATTCATAATTTAGTTATTATAATTCAACATTTTGAAATGAACTGTCCATATATAAAAATAGTAATCACTTAATATTATATTTAAGATAGAAATATTATGTATATATGGTTATTGTACTATTCCAATAATTTTATGGATATAGTTATCATAGTATATCCAAAAAGTTTTGAAATACATATATTATAATTTTATAAATATTGGCTACTATTATATTACATCCTAAAATGTTTTTGAATATGGTTCAGTGTCTGTTATACCTTTATCCCAAAATTTTATTAATATAGCTATTATACTTATATTTTCATCATTAAAATAATATTTTAATTTGAATATTAATTAGTTTATAATTTGCTAAAGCTTGAAATAATCTTAATATTAATTTTTGCATATATTATAATTTTTTCATTATTATAATTTATTTTTATTTAAAAAATATTTTCCTTTTAATAGTAATAAATTTAATTATTCAATAGGATAATTCAGAAATGATTTACTACCATTACTACCTGTCTTATATATAATCTAATCTGCATTTCCATTAGTTTTAATTTTTAATAATATATAATATATATATTTCATAATAATTACTTTTTAAATTATTGACATTCTTATACAATAAAAAGGTATTAAAAAGTATGAATATTTGAATAACATAGTATAAAAATATATATGATAACTTTATTGATAAAAATATGATTATTTTTCTATTTAATATATAAAAAATAATATATATAAATACAGTAATATTATAATAAATACAAATAATTAATTTCACATAACTATCCAAGTAACAAGCTAAATAATTACCTATAAAATATATTATGTTTTCATTTTCTAGTTTTTATAAAACTTCTATTCAACATTTTTTATTATAATTTTAAAATTTATGATATTATTTTAAAATGAAAATTATAAATATTAAATTTGAATATGAAATATTTAACATAATTTGTATTAAATGCATAACTGAATATCAATAAAAATAGAAATTCACTTAGTTATTAATATTTTTTATAATATATTATTAATAATTTGGTCAAGTATTGTTTGAAAAAATATAACCATAGCTCTTACTAGTATTTAAATTATTAAGAAACTGAGATAGAAAATTGCGAAATAGACATATAATCAGTTTTAAAATAATTTTAAAAGTTTTAATACTTAGGACATATCTGCAGTTATGAAGGCAGCTAATATCAAAGATGAGCAGATATGACATTTGTTCAAGTGTTAGATATAGTATTTTTTCAAAATACTGTTATACACTGTTATACATAGAAGATAATATAATACTAATAATTCATATTTATTATATTTTTATATACTCTTTCGTTAATAACACATTTTGATAGATATTTCAGCTACCAATGATTTGAAAACATTTTTTGCAACAAATTATTCTATAATTTTCCATTCTTTCTATGATGTCTTTATGAATGTTGAATCAGATCTACGACAGAAAGGTAAGAATATAATAATTTTTAAAAGACAATATCTAATAATAGTTTTATATTTATTTTTAGTCAATTTTGCACATATAAAAGAATTAGAAAGTATTTTAATAGTATTTGAGGTAAGCAAGCCTAAATGACTGATTAAGAATGAATTAAAAAACTTGAAATATATATACTATATACTGTATGTATTTATAGTTGAATTACATTTTTATATATTTTTACTTCATTATATATATATTGATCCATTTTATACAAAATTTGTAATGACTTTTGTATCCGTTATTTGTAAGGTTTTATTTGCTTAATATTAGCTTGTATTTTTATTTATTTCACTGTCTATTTAATCAATTGATTTAGTTCCTTATAATGTCATCTAGTTGTATCTCATTCTATTTTTTATTTGTTTTATGTATTTAATTTAATCTTCTATTAATGATATGTTTCATCTATTCATTAATTTATGTCCACAGTATGTTTTTCTATGATTGGTTATCATGTAAAATTTGAGTAGTACATTACTATGTAAGTTATCTTTCTATTTCCTTTTACCTAGTTGAGAATTAGCAAAAATACTTACACATGTGTGACAGACACTACTGTTTATTATTCATCTAGCTACATGGCATGACATGCATTTTATATCAGTATATTTTTCATTTCAGAAGATCTTTGTTCTATTGTCCAACCTTATCCATGAAAAATGGCAGTTTTGTTGTATCAGTAGGTTATCTATAAAATGTTTTGCTTTTTCTGAGTTTATTTGTTTAGTTACAAAAATTTTATCTTTTGCATTGTAGCCCAGCTTTTGGAACTATTATTAAACTGTGGAAATGCAATAAAAGTAATTTTTAATTATATTTTATCAGAAACCACCGGTTTACTGTGTATCTCTGATTGTTGTCTTTTATATATTTTTTGAAAATCGAAACTCTATATTCATCATCATCATCATGCAAGTAGTACTGTGTCATCTGCAAATCTTATATTTGTAATATTTTGTCCATTAATATTAATACCTTTGATTCCTT
>JAUYWV010171478.1:0-17919 GCA_032274565.1 Nematoplana nigrocapitula
CAAAAGATGGGGGGGGGGCACATGCCCCCTCTGCCCCCCCCCCCCCTACTCCGACGCACGCCCCTGCCCGGCACTTGCCGGACCATATTGTTCTGGAAAAAATAACGCCCTATTACATTTAATTTTGTGATTTTTTATTGACTATTTCTAATATTGTGAATATTTCCACGTCCTTTTGTTAGGGAGGGGGACACAGACATATCCGAAGTATATAGTTTGTCCAACTAGACAATAAAATGTCAGTTTCATCCGGTGAACCTTTAAGTCGGTTATTTAAATTTAAAAGGGCGTCATTTAGAGCAGAGTTGTGGTGTGAGCAATTTGATTGGCTACATTGTGATGTTGCAACTGACAAAGCCTTTTGTTGCCACTATATCAGGGCCAAATGTTCGAAAACGTCAGGTGTTATTAAGTGGGAATCAACAACGTTTATTACATCTGGGTTCAACTATTGAAAGGAGGCAGTACCGCTTTAAACAAGCATGTCGCTAGCTCATGTCTTCGTGACGCCGAGTTATGGTCTATTGGTTATGCTTCCAAAGCAGGTTGGAGATGTCGGAGAGTTGTTGAATGAGCAAACATACTGTAGATCAGAGAAGGAATTGCAGATAGAGCATTCGGTATCTAGCTCGACAAGGTCAGGGGTTCATAATGATGGAGAGAGTAATTTCATTGAACTAATGTTAATTACGAGCAGCCTTTGATTGTCCAGGGTTGCTGGATTGGATGATAAAGAAAGCCAATAATGACCTGTGCCAAGAAATTCAAAATGAATGTTTGCAACAAATGGCTTTCACATTCTTACGAAAATGATCAGCGAAAGACATCTCCAAGAGTTATTGGTACACCATTACGGTCGATGAATCCAGTGACATATCGAACAAGGTACAGGTGACTATTTGTTTTCGGTCGTATAGTGCATGTAACATATGTTCTGTATTTGTAATATTAAACACATAGTAGGGAACCATATGACGAGGGAATGCTATTTATTCAAGTGTGTAGTTTGCATAATGACTGATCTTTCATTTATGACCTATTTGATGTTTTAATGAGACTATTATTATTATTATTATTATTAAATCCCTTCCGACTCTGTCCAGGGACATCGTCAATGGGCACCACAGTAACACTGACAAAAACACATCAATAAAGCACACAATTCCACCGGTCTGTGTCCTTCCCTCTTTTTGTGAAGAGATCGAGCTGGGAGTCGATCTGTTCGAAGACGTTCCACGTGTCCATACCATTTTACTCTTCTGTTTTCGATGACCTTTGATAGGGGTCTCACTCTTCCAGTGACTGCTCGAATGCTCTTCCTCTGGATATGCCCTAACTCCAAACATTTTCCTCAAGCAGCTCATCTCAAAAGAGTCCAGTTTCCTTGGATCAGTCACCTTCAGCGTCCATATTTTGCTCCCTTACGCAGAACTCCACGGGTTAAATAATCGATTTATATACTTTTACATGGAGCTTAATATAAATAGATTTGAATCTATAGAATCTTGTCAGAACATTTAGCTGGTCCTATTCAAGAGAAATTCTGAGATACTTGAGTCATTGAGTCAATTCTTCAGCCAAGATAGACGAAGTGGTCAACAACCTGTTTCAGTGATGGCTGTCAGATAGCGGGTTCGCACATTATTTTTCTCCTTGCTAAATAGCCATAGTTTCTGACTTCTCTGCACATATTCTTAGTCCAAATTCTTGACTGCTTTTATCTAGAGCTGTAGTCATTTTCTGTAAATTCTGAGTTAGTTGTTTCTCCTGCTATTCTGACTTCTTTGCTCACATTATTTGAGCAAACGTTATAACGAATTCCAGTTGGAGACAATACCATCTTGAAATCATCAAATTTGTAAAGCAGTAGAACAAATTTGAAAAGTATGCGCGCGAAAATGAAAATATCGTCATACAAAATTGTATAGTGTATGTAATCAGTGATCGCTAAACAGAATTGTCTTCCGAGTCTCCGATATACTGTACAGTAACAATTACACTTTGACGTGACTGACAAGTTGACAGAGCCCCCCCCCACACACACGCTACTGTATTCGCACTGCAATGAAGGGAACTGAGATATTAGCTGCATGTAGTATACATGGCGCTTTGCGAGAATCTGACATTTCCCAATTGTCAATTCTGATTATGTCGCACAAGTTAATGAAAAGTAATTATGTATTTATCATTTGAAGCCCAAATTCAGCCTGGTGATGAGTCGCAGATAAAACTCCCTGTGCAGTTGCTATTCTCAGTGAAACATTTTTGAAGTTTTAGAGGTCAAAACTTTAACAACAGACACATACAGTACAATACGTGCACGTATTGTGGCAATACATTGCAACCTGGTCAGGCGGCTATAACATTAGTGACATAGGGCGCTCCCCATGTTATGAAATTCCGAGGATAAAAATGCATAATAAACTTGGATTTCATTTTTTATTACTAACGTACATAGGTAATTCAAACGTAATATAGAGTTCAATTTAAAATAGAGATTATATATTTGTCGATCGGAAAACATGTACAGGGTGTAAAGAATTATTTGAATCAACGTGATTTTTAGTCCAAAATTTGTATATTTAAAGAAATACAGAAAAATAATAATTTATCCTTTATACAGATATATATGCTGTAAGTAGTAATATGTTTAAAATACTTTTTTAAACATTAGGCAGAATTTTAAATGAAAGCGCCATATTTAAATTTGAAATATGACTGACATAACGAATGTAAAACGAAGCCAAATTGTTGCACTTTTTGAACACACTACTAAGTCTACCTGTGAGATTAGCGCTGATACGGGTATTAGTCAGTCAATTGTTACAAGAATAATAAAAAACTTCAGAGAAACTGGTGATTATCATGTTAAACGACTGCAAACTGTGGACGAAAACGCAAAACCAGCAATCAAGATAACAGAAAATTGGCGAGAATGGCCAAAATAAACCCTGAATTGTCATCGAGAGACATCGCAAAAGCATTTAGTGCATCTGATAATGGGAATAAGCCATATAACTGTTATTAAAAGGTTGAATGAAGCTGGAATACATTCTATTAAACCGCGAAAGTGTCAAAGTCTTAATAAGGAAATAATCAAAAAGAGATATGAATGGGCTAAGCGACATAGCAATTGGACACAGGATGATTGGGAAAAAGTAAGCTGTTTCAAATTTATAATTAAAATAAATATTTATTCAAAGTGAATAACAAAAAAATACATTTACATTACATATATTTTTATTCAGGTCATCTTTTCTGATGAGACATATGTAGAAATTAAACCATCCTGCAGTCAGTATGTGTGGAAAGACAAAACTCAAGACTTGAGAAGGGAACATATGGCACCAAAATTAAAATTTCCAAACAATAACCATGATATGGGGATGGTTTTCATTTCATGGCACATGTAGATTTAAAGTTGTAGAGAGAACTATGAATTCTGATTTGTATATACAAACAAATAAAAAACACATTGATTCCACAAGCTAAGGATTGGTATCCTAATGGGGATTACATTTTTATGCAATTGTTAAGATTGGCCAGGAAACAGTCCAGATGCTAATCCCATTGAAAATCTATGGGCAATACTTAAGCAAAAATTAAATAAGGCTGAGTACAAAAGCACAAATGAAGTAATATCCCATATCATTAACTTGTGGAACAGAGGTGATGATCTTCTAGAATCATGTAAAAATTTAATATTGTTAATCCCCAAGAGGGTTAATGAAATGGTATCATCAAAGGGACTGCCTATAAAATATGAATTATACTGTTTACTACCTGTATACACGGTGATTTTTCTGTATTTCTTAAAATAAACAAATTTTGGACTAAAAATCACGTTGATTCAATTAATTATTTACCCCTGTATAGTAGAATGTCTTAAGTTACTTGAAGTACTCCCTGCCTTAAATGATTATTTTTGACACTTTTCCACTTCCCTTGCGTGATGGCCAAAGAGCTTCAATTCTGTTACTTTTACAATATTCGGAAATGATCTAACATGTCTCCTGCACATGTTTCGCCAATCTTTTCCTTTAAGAGATCTTCTGTTTTCGGCTGATGTTGAGCAGTTTGTTGGAGCATTTCATTTCAAAAGCTTTGAATTTCTTTTCGAAAGGTTGATCGGCAGTCCACCTCTCACAAACGTACGAGGGGCTGTCAATATATTCGTGCAATCTATATGAAAGCGCATTACTCTATGTTATTGATTGATACTTTTCTATGAACCGTGGAACTAGAAAGAACGAAGATATTGATGAAACAATCAAGCCCGTTTGTCATTGGATAGCTACAGAATTTAAATTTTAAAATGTGATGTAGGACTGGTATAAAATAGGCACAACCAGACAATATTGTGATCCAGACCACAGCTATTTATTATCTTCATCTCATTCGTTATCGTGAATCTTTTCGATTTCCACAAAGTCTCCAGCTTGGCCATGACACTGATTGCCTGTACAATGCTCGTCCGCACCTCCTCTGGCTCTGATTTTCCATTCTCAGTGATGACTGCTCCAAGATTTCTCTATACCTTCCAACTTGTAATAGCTCGGAGAAAACTGTCGGCTTAGCCAGTGTTTCGCAATTTGATGTTTGACCGACCACTGGTAACCGGTTTCGGCGATAATGTGGGTTACTTAGGTCAATAATGTGTAAACGATGACCACTTTTTATTTGATGCATGATGCCTACATAACCGGCCTCATTCAATAGATTGACTGTGCTCAGCGCATTGGAGTTCCCCTATATTTCAGTGTGTTCTGACCTACGTATTTCTGCAAGCTTAGAAGTTGGAAAGGAAAGTTTAACTTAGCTCAAAGATGAGTATCGTATAATATTCTTCCAAATCGGCACACTTCCCATCATCTCAAAGCAGCTGTAACAAAGTTTACGCTAAACTTGCATAACCTTGCTGATTTAGTACAGTCTCACTGTGAACACTGAAAAAGTGTTTATTGTGTGAATTTAATATTTGTTAGTAAAATTGCAGGGTCCACCCCCGCCCCCGAGGGTAATGAGAAACGGCATGGGTGTGAGTGGCCGGCCAGTAGTCTAATGAGAAGCATTTTAGTGACCGGAAGCGCTAAAACGTTTGCGGAACACTATAGCTTAACGTTAAAGCTTATTCCATTAACTCGGGTATGAAGTATATACATACGCTACACTTAACCTCCTATTAACATCAATTTGAGCAAGATAAATAAATTCTAAGTTTATTTGTTTGAATGTTGGTGCTTATTATTGGTCCATGAAATGTTTCAAGGAGAAAGGTGGAGAGAGAAATTCATTGTCAGTTTTCTCACTGTTCCTTTTCAGAGTTTCGTCCGTGTTGTCTGGTTTGGTGAAGAGAATTAATCTGTTGAACGTCAGTCGCACTCCCACAATCTCCCACTCATGCCTCGGACTATTCTCATAGCTGTGGACGGTAGCGAGCACTCGGACCGAGCTTTCAACTGGTTCGTGGACAATCTGTGGCGACCGGACGACAGCATCGTCGCCTTTCATGCCGTCGAACCGCCCAATCTGCCCACCTTTTCCATAGCCTCCCCAGCTTCGGTAGGTCGGGTCAACTACTCTGCCATGTATTTTGTTGCGTACGAGTTGGATTCACTGCCTGCAACATTCTCTTGATTTGAATTTTCCATTTTTTATAATTACAAGTTTCCTATAATGACAATTCATATGTCTATTCCCTTCTACAGTATTCATGTTTCCCTTCTATGCATATAATAAAATCGATTTGCGAATCAACATGTTTCGAATTAATAGATTCCAATTTTAAAGTGTAATGTTCCTCTTTGATTATTACAGAAATAAATGTTGAGTTACAAATTTACTGTACAAAGTCACACCATAGAAAAGAGCTCGACAAACATTGCAGGATCTTACTTTAAATTAGGTGAGTTGTGTTGCATAGTATAGAGCAGTTATAAATATTTTTCAAATTGTTTTTAAGTATAACCTTGCAGTTCCTGGGATTCAAGCTTATTTTTAAAGTTATTTCTATTATTGTGGATTTTTTAGCTTCTAAAACAAGATCATTTCATATTACTATGATGCCTATTCTGTTATTTTATTTTGTTATTATAAACTTCAGTATTTGTGTGAATATTTATATTATTGTTCAGCTGCTTTCATGAGTGGTACTTCTTATCATGGTTATTTCTCTGTAAGACCAATTTAAGGAATCTGTTAGGCTTATTTTTAAAGCTTTTTCGGAAATTATAAAAGTGAGATTTCTTTTTGAACTTATGGCATATATTATTTAGTCAATAACATTTTTGAATTGGCGATTTTCCATATAATACTCCCAGACCAAACCTTAAATACTAAATTAATCATGCTTTATTATTAATAATGATAATTAATAATATATTTTAACCGCACAAATCTATACCAGGTACATTAGAGGTAGGAGAGCAGCTAATTAAAAAGTTCAGTTTTAAGGAGACGTTTGAAGTTAAAAACATTGTTATGGTTTCTGGAACAACACGGATTACGTTGTTCCAGGCTCTCGGTGCAGCAAACGCGAAGCCACATTTGGCTCCATCGATCTTCACCAGGGGCTGGTGGAGACATGTGGCAGCATGAGATCGAAGGCCTATGCTGCTGGCGGAGGAGGTAGCAGGTAGTATCGAATCTTGAAGTTACCGAAGGGGAGTGCCGTTGAGACACTTGTACACTAGACAGCCGACTTTGAAAAGAATCCGCTATCTGATGGGAAAGCCAGTGAAGCTCCCGAAGGACAAGGTTGATGTTCCTGCTACGACGAGGTAGCCGCTTGATCACCCGCGCGCATTTAGCAATTCAAAACGACCTGAAGACACTGTATTGATTGGCCGGAACGACTAGCAAGAATCGAATTGCAATAATTCTCCTATGGTATTCTAGACGTTCTTAAGTTAGATGTTGGCTAAAGTGCTCTTTGTGCTTACTCATTTGCGTCAATCTCAAAGTAATCACTGTTGAACATATATAGATAGATTCATTATTTATACTTTCTTAAATTCTGAGGATGTCTGATCATACATCTAGTGGAACACAACAAAGAATATGGTTTATGTAGAAAGTCGGTTGTTAAGAGCTCTATTTGATTTCAGTAATTAAATTCGGCGCCGCTCGTCAGAGAGCTATAATACTGCTGCGTATTCGTAATACATATCACCAGAGATCGGTTATTCATGACAACAAGACTGCATACGACAGGAAAATCAATAAAACAATAAAATCGAATAGATAAAAGTAATTAAATGAAGGTAAAGAATATAAAAATAAAGTTATTAAATTAACTAGCAGTGGTTACCCGCGTTGCTGTGCAATAGAATAGGGCACATGCAACTAACCCTAACCCTGCCATAGTCCGGTCCCCCATTTTCGGGGGTGCCCTGCAACTTTTGTTTTATGAAATTTTATTTGAGAGGCTTCCTTCTGCTCAGAACGGCCATTTCACACAGTTTTTAGCCTCCTTGACCTCGACCCTATGTTACCTATGTAGAGTTTCGGGTCGCTGGCACCAACGGTCCGTCCGCCTCTTGCCCGAAACAACGATTTCACACCGTTTTTAGCCTCCTTGACCTCGTCCCCGACCTCGGAGGTCGACCTCGCCTCCTCCCTATGTTACCCGTAGGGTTGAGGGGGTCACCCATGCAAAGGTTCGGGTCGCTAGCACCAACAGTACGGCCGCCCACCCGGAACACACACACACACACAGACAACTTGACTAATATATATAAGACCAGAGTAGAAATGTCCTCTTGAAATGTATCCAATTATTTCTTATAAGTTCCGAGGTATACTACTCACAAATTTGTTAGTAGTAAAATAAAACCGTATGATATTTTTTAAATGTAGCATATAAGAGAAAAGGAATAACACTATGATGCAATCATGTTTGGACGTTTAGTTCGGCCTTTTTACGGCCTTCAGTGGCTAGCAATCAAAACAAAACCTGGTCTATGTCCTCGGCACTGTAAATGCGCAGCTACACAGGAAATTTCAAGCAATTTGGTCAAGCGATCTTTGCGTGAAAGCGTTCTCCCAGATACATACACACACACACTTACATGTCGCTTATTATATAGATGTAAACTTGAAGTTGAAAAAATCCGTATGTACAGTACACACAAGGGGGGAGACAATCTCTTAATACATATTGCTCTCAGCATCTCCAGTCTTCTGTAGTGAGCACACTTGGCGAGGACCGAGAAACGAGAGTCTATCGGATGGTAAGCAGTGAGGGTTTTCTTCTAGGTGCTTGGCAATATGTGATGATGCCTTGATCTTCCGTTGTTGAAATACTTCAGTTGGTACGTGCTCCTTTATTCTGTCGCTAAGGGGGCGCGTTGTGACAGCTGCATTTGTGTAAATAGATGACCGAAGTCGGAGAGGCAACAACGTGGTCCTTGCCACTAGTGAGAGCAAGTGGTCTGGCCTTGGAGTAGAAAGAAACGGTGATAGCAGGGCCTGACGTGGAGACTGCGGAGCGGATCTTCTGCTTTGTCTTCTTGTTGACATCGTCGTTGAGAAAAGGGAGTCCGAGGAACAGCTTCTTTTTCTATGGACCGTACTGGCGGGGTGATTCTAATTGCTGCCCAGCGGCATCAAATGGTAATCACAGGCCTGCGTACTCTGGGCAGTCTGTACTTTCTGATATCATGGCCGCATTGATGATGTTCTGCATCCTTCATAGAGATTAGAAAACAAAATAAATATTGAGTGCGTGTGCATTTCCCTATATTTGGCCGATTTTGTCATCATTCACTAAAGCATAAAATTTGCTTCGGGGAATCTTTGCACGCGGAGAATTGCGGCGCAGGGATACGATTAATTTTTTAATCTTGCTTCTTCAACTTGAAAATGCTTTATCTCATAGGGATAGAGATACGCGGAGATTTTCGCAAGGCACTACTGCTGTATAATCTATTAAATAGGATCTCTGCTCGTGCGATCTTTTTGGTTCGTAGCCCGTAGGTTAAAGTATTCGTTGAAGCACACAGAATTCTCCTGCGAAAGTGATGTTGAAAATGTCGCGATACATTCTATAAACTTTCCATAACCCAGTGAACCTACAGAGGTAAATGGAAAAGTTGGAGTCGTATTTTGTGCAAACGTTATCACTTTGGGTGGCTGCAAAATTGTAATTGTTCAATAGAATATTGCACTTGAATGTTTATATAATGTTGAAGCCCAAACGTTTGCGATACGACTAGGAAGACCATAATGTCACGCTTTGGCACATTCGCCATAGCGGTCAGACAGATGTGTAAAAGAATAGCCTATTTCAATCTTACACTGAAATGATTATTTGTAACTTTAAAAACAGAGCAAACTCAAAGCGGCTGAATAGACGTCCGAAGGAAGACGTATCAGGTGTCCGAGACTGCACAGTAAACTCAAAACGGCTGAATAGACGTCCGAATGTAGACGTATCAATGGTGCGAGACTGCACAGTAAACTCAAAACGGCTGAATAGATCTCCGAAGGAAGACGTATCCGGTGTCCGAGACTGCACAATAAAACTCAAAACGGCTGAATAGACGTCCGAAGGTAGACGTATCAATGGTGCGGGACTGCACAGTAAAATCAAAACGGCTGAATACATCTCCGAAGGTAGACGTATCAACGGTGTGAGACTGCACAGTATACTCAAAATGGCTGAATAGACGTCCGAATGGACACGTATCAAAGGTCCGAAAAGTTCTTACAGTATATGTAATTGCGTTTCTTTTTTAAAAGGTCCGTATCTCGTAAAATATATAAGACTATAGTGCACGAATAGGGGTCCGAAATTATTATAAATTCGACCGCTTAAAATTTGTTTACAAAGGCACACCTTACGTTAGTTAATGATCATTTTAAAACTGTTTTATCGCAAGAGAATACTACAGTATATACAGTAGACTAAAGTTATATGTGAAAGATGCAAAGATAATTTAGCACTCCTGTGTTTAAAGGTACGCATTTCGGCTCCTTAAGAGGGTATAGGTAAAATTTAACGTTATTTCCCCCATTTGAGTTCACTGTGAAGAGATGACACGGCTGGTTTGGTCGATTCGGAAGAGAACTTACAGACATTGTAGGCACAACAGTGTTAGAGAGTGCACCAAAATGCATGACCAACAATAGAAAATGCATAGTTCACCGTGTGTTCTCTAAAAACAACGAGATTTTTTGTGTGTGCTCATTATTTACTCAAATCGATTCCTGATTGTGAATGTGGACTAATCCTTTATTGTAAACTGCACTCTTCGATTTTTTGTGCCCGTGGTGTCATGCTAATGCTAATTATATTTTTATTAATTTTAGTTTTCTTTTGACTGAATTGACAGTGCAAGTAATTCCACTCATTTGCTGCAATGCTTTTCTTGTGTGTTTGTCTCCTGTAAGGGGTATAGGATAAATGTAGAAAATATCGCGTGCTTTGCCACCCACTTAGTACGCATAAATGACACAAGCTCCAGGCCAGCAACAAACACAGAAGGTCAACTTCGGGACTCAAATGTGGAATATATATAATGTTGCTCCAGAAAAATAATGAGTGGTGCAACCATATTATACCCAAAGTTTCAAGTGAAAATATTTCTAAAGGTGTTGGTGTATGGGGATCTATAAATAAAAATAACTTCATAATTTTTAACAGATATACAGTACACGTAATTATAATAAAAATAATATATTTTTTAAAACAAATAATACATTTGACAAAATTCAATTAGACAATTTTAATTTTTACCAGTCGTAGAGAAACGCAAAATTGTCATTCAGATGATTCTTCCACCTTAAAACTAATGTTATAGTCGGAAACTGGAGTGCAGTCGAAACACTGGCAACAGCGGTTCTTTTGGAGCAGGCAGCTCCAGTAGTGAACTAACCGTCTTTTTCAGACAGTTGTAGAGACGAAAGCAAGCAATGCGATGGCCGCTTCTTTTCGGTGTAGCCACTTACCATTTCTACATAATTTGATGACTTGAAGTTATCCGAATGAAAAAACTATTTTGTTAGGTTATTCTCGTTCCGCCAATTCGCCCAATCTTTGTAATTCAAGAGAAAATCTTGATTCCACGTTGCTTATTCAGTTAATCTCATTTTATTCTAACGCTAAATACAGTGAAGAAAACTGTGCATGTGTACGAGCTTTATTCAATAATTTTATTGACCTTTAATCAGCTAAGTGTGCGGTGTACGAGATTCAGAAAGGTGTGTTAGTCCATATATACCACCGCTGCAGTCATTATTATTGCTTTCAAAGTTTATTTATATATCCTTCTCTTTCGTGAACAGTGATGAGTCCCAATCAGGACGAAACAACAGTAGTCGTGTACTAGCCAACCCCCTCGCCTAGGGAAAAGGCATTTGCATCTATTATTTATATTCATCGTTCATTCGTTTTGAACCTCTGTTTTCAACCTATGCTCAGCATTCTCAACAAGAATATATAATTTATTATGATATTATGAAGAGAGTTGATATTTGTCTTTCTCAACCAATCCAATCCAAGAAATATATTATAGCTGGTCAACATTTAAACAAAAATTGAATTTATTGGACATAAGATAAGATCAAAAGAAGGCATGAAATTGTCCTGAAAAGGTCCGAACTACCGTATGAAAAAGCTCTACACAATGCGATGAGTGTGGAAATCGTAAAAAGAAAAGATCAAAGTCAAACGACGCAAGTCCCTTAGATGTCCCGCGGAAAGCGTATGCCAGAGTAGGGTATATTCCGGGAATTCAGGTTTCTTCTCAATTTCAAGACAAGAAAGGAGAAATCTGAATTACGGCAGGCATATAGGAAATGAAGTGTGACAAAACTCACTCCCGTATCATACCAGAAACACTACATAAGGTGACCTGTATCTATCAACGACATTTCCTGCATCGATAGAGATCTAAAGAACAGATGATTACGTCATGGGAAAGATTGGCAACAATGTGCGCAGACGATAGGTTACATTTTTTATGAATGAATATATTAAGAGGAAGATCGAGATTAGAGTGTAGAAGACATGCGTGAATTAGTGAGATGTGAATACGGAGACATTTGGAAGAGGAGGACATTCCTATGGGTGCGGCCATGGTATAACTCAGATTAGGAAATCAATAATGGCGATGAGCGTGGATCTACTGTACGTATTCTAGAAGTTTAGGCATTTTGATGATAGGTTAGAGAGTATGTGACACCTAGAACTCAATCTCCCCTATGCAAATCAGTAAATCGTATGTTGTTTGTGTGTACTGTTGGATTGTATTCGTAAGCTGAGCGATACTGTAATGTCAGAATGGGTCTCTAAGCAGTTATGTGCGTCGATCGTTACCTAGAAGTTGGTAAGAGGACTCTAAATTGCGTTTGACATAGGATGCCTCCTTGTATTGAACTGGGCGGTTTCTCCCCTTTAGAACTGTTCATTGTACACCCTGGCGACATACCTATCCTCTGCCGAATTCCTCGGAGATACCCGCTGTAGCGTTCTGCTATATGCCAAGCAATTGCATTTATAATTAATTATCCCCATACGAGTACCTACTGTACGTCGTCAATCGCTGAACACATCGCTCTCGCATTTAACCAAATGAGTTGAGAGTGTTTCGCATACTCTGATCGGTTCTCAAACGCAGAGAATCGTCGCAGACTACAAACTGTGCGATTAGGGCAGTCAAACTTTACAGCTCATCAATTCCAGCACAGGGCGCAAATTTCTTTTGATTCACCTAATCTGTCCAGCGGCAGCAAAGCCAGGCGCGTTCGAGGAGCCACGCACTGCGCCACACGGAGACTCTAAGAAGGGATCGTTTCGAAGCCGAAAGGAAATCGGTGTTATTAATCTTTTGCTGGAAAAGTGCTGGAATTCTTCGTCAAATGACATTTTTAGTGGATTTTAGACGATACAGCGTAGAAGAACTATCTGGAAACAAAGAGGCAAAAATGAACACGGAAATATAAAATGGATATATATATATAGATAAACCTGATGACGGATTTTAAATGACATCTTTTACAAAAGGCAGCAAGAACGGGCAGAAGGAGAAGAATGAAGATCACAGTGGGACTTCAGAATGAATTACGCCTAATACATAGGAAGTTTTTCCGGATACGGCTGCTACAGACAGGCTTATTCAATGGTGGACAAACCACTTCACCACTTCCCATAAAAACTTTGTTCGCAAAGTGTTTTGTATACAGCAGCTATATGAAAACCATCGCAAAGCAAACAGCCCGAATCACTGCCAGATACACTTGCCACACAGACCAGGGCTTCTTTTGTTAAATCCATTTGAGCCTGCAGCAGGCTATGTTCAAGAAGAACAGAGAACAGAGAGTTCTAGTGATTCACGCCATAGCGTTCATTTTGCATTTGCACAAAATGATTTAATAAAATACCGGCACTGCTTTATTGGAATACATAGTGAGCAATTAGTATACTGTATTACGTCACGAGGTTACGTGAGCAAGAATTTAAACAGTCAAGTGAGCGCAAACGTTTTTCAAGCAATTTTAAATTGACCAATAATCTTCTTTTAATTTTCATATTAATAATAAAAATATATACTAAAACATCTTATAAAGAAATGTTAGAATATCCCATAAAAATGATTGTTCAGGTTAATGTTTCAATTTCGTATGATTTAATAATTTATTTTTATGATGTTTATCTGTATGACAATCATAAACTTTTTCGCCATGAAAAACCGGTAGAAGTCAAGGTGGGTACTCATTAGGGAAAAATCAGGAAATTAAAATTTAAAAAAAACAAGGAAAAATTTAAGAATTTCATAGTGTGACGCTCTGTAGAGGCAGAGAAGACAGGAAATTCCCTGGAGCTTTGTATAAAATCAAATGCGCTAAGAGAAAAGGCTGTGGGAAGCCGAAAGATCTCCAGCAATTATGTGATGACATTGCACGCAAAGAACTACCTTTGTTCAAGGACTATACTTTTGTGAAATTTCCAACAACTTTGGTATTTGATATTGTTATGTCATTGTTATTACTGTGTTTGTCTACAATATGCGGAACTTTAAGCAATATACCATAGTACTTGTAATCAGTGATTTACACATTATAATTATATGTACACATTCTCGGCTGTCATTTAATACACTGAAAATTGTGTTCGAAATAATTGTTTAGCTTTTTTGGACATTTAAAGTATAAAAGATGTGTGCCTACCTAACCAGATGTGTAGAATAATATTAGTCTATATATAGCGACATTATTTCAGAATTTACTTTGAATGCTCGCTTGCTCTCTCATAAGAATAAATTGTTCTCGTATGGAAATGTACTTTAACAACGAAGGAACGTAATTGGTTTCTATGAAAAAATGACTAATCAATGTAATTAATATTGCCTCAATAACAGCGCCGCTTAAAAACTAATTATAAACGATAATTCTGACTGCCGACTGAATGCTTCTATGATCGATTGTTGATTTGAATTTCAAAATAGTAGTCGTGGTAATAATTTTCATTCCTGTATTATAGCAATCTCAAATCTGTAAAAAGAATGAAGCGTTCTGCTGTTGAAATTATTGACAATATCACTATGCTAATTGTTCGCTGCTTGTTTGTAGTTGAACTTTTTTATAATACACAAATATTGCTAATAAAACCTATTGTTTACTATTTCCTAGTTTATAAAAAAACTGTACAGAAAAGTAAAAAATGATTATAACTTTTCCGTAGATAGATTTTAATAAAATGTTCACTTTACTATCCTTGCATAGAAAAAATAACTTTCCTATCTCATCGCTGTGAACAATAAACAATGTACATTATATCGCACGTGCTCCTATTATTGTTGTAAAATTGGACCATTTGATATCTGGAAAGAATATAAATTGGGGGGGGGGGACAGGGAAAATGATCATGAGAAAAGCGTACGAGCCTGGAGAAGTGCTGATTGATTGACTTTCATTTTGTTGCATTGTAAACATTTCACTTTCATTTAGCAGATTGTTGATATCGGTTTTGCCTTTCAGCTACTGCCGATAATTTCCAACGCCCGTCACGTTTCAGTTGCAGTGTAGAGCTGATTTGCTAAAAGAATGCCCAGAGATGGACATATGCTCGGCAATTGGTTTAGGATACTTTGACAGAGTGGCAATTCTAATAAGAGTATTTGACGGCCTGTCATTTTGTTTAACTTGAACTTAGACAAGTGTTTTTCGTTCTTCGATATTCTTATTCGGATCGAGTACGTTTCATCATCAAGATACAGCTGACAAAGGCAGCCTTCATTATTGTAGGCAAACGATGGTGTTTGCGGCTTTGAGTAGATTCTGATGCAGATGTTTCATATATAGAATACAGCCGCTTTTACAGAATGTGACTTTTTTATATATTATAATCTTCAAATATTTCTTGACTACAGGAATCTCTCATTTTGTTCGAGTTTCAGCCTTTTGTTCGTTGCCTGCATCTGTAAAATAGTCGGCGGGTAATTGCCAGACAGTGATTTAATCCTTAGCAAAAGTTGTTCCAATAGACGTCGTATCCGCAGGGGATTTCGTTTTATAATCATCTGCAAAAACGAGCAGAAGCATCGTACCACGATTTGTGTGTTGCTTTGCTTTTACAATTTAAAATATCGTCTTTTGTTACAAGTTTTGAATTGTTCTCTTTATTATTCTACTGATGGAAATTTATTGAAATGTAGTCCCTGTTGTAATCTATTATTGCTTAGCTAAATCTGTGAAATTTTAAAATCTCCAATTCCACATGTGAATGAAATATTAAACGCGTCAGCTAACTCGGAATGTACTAACCAACGAGATATCACTTGCAATAGAAATAAATGATCAGATCGAAATGCTGTCACCATTTCCATGGAAATATTACAGATCGCATATCAATAACAGGTATAAAATAACCTATTGTTTTGACAGTCTTATAAAATGTCTAAAAGATCCTGAAAACGGAACCTGTGGCTCCCATAACGTTTGTTTAATGACGTGCAGCAATCTGTTTCATTGGCGCTGCGTTGCAACATTCGTGCAGTGTTTTACAATGCACTGCGCTGTGCGAAGGTTTCGCAGTCGCGTTCGCGGAATGTTGACGCGCAGTTGCTTTTAAGGCGAGCAGTGCGTTGTGTCCTTTCTTCGTTTCGATGCTGTCTCATCCACCAGGTAGCCTGTTATTGTGAAACATTATTTTTTGGCATTTTGTCGTGAATTACAATCACTATGTTAACTTTATAATTTCAATGTAATTCAATTTCCAAGTCTGCTAGTATATTCATTAGTTGACAAATTATTCAGTAAGGGAAATTTGTCGATTTTGCGTATAATGTGTTACAAGAAATCGATTAATAAATCAATAATGCGAAATGCGGTATGACTGTGTTCAGTAGTGATTTCACTGCCACAAAAGGTGTACTTTATCTCCACGAAATTTTATTAGGATCGCATATATCACGAACAGGTATAAAAGTCACGTATAATTTTGGTAGTCTCAAAAGAGCCTAAACGGACCCTTAAAACGGAACCTGTGGCACCCATACGAATGAAAATTAAAAATCACATAGTAAATGCCCTGACTCACCATTCAATTGAGTGGGTACACAAAAGTTTCAGCTCTGACCAATTGATGGTCTAGGAGGAGATCGCAAACACACAACGAGGCAGCCAGACAATACATTTTTGAAAGCCCTCCATGTTATCGCATTCTGAGGATTGAATTTCATGATTCAGAATACTTTTGTTTATACGTTTATTGTGGTTATCAATGCAGACTATAATGTTGAAATGTAAATGCTTGTCATAGTTATATCTATCAGCTTGCAACATTTATCAAACCTTTTCCCGTATGCATTCGGATTTGGGCTTCAATATCAGTGAGAGGACCAGACCTAATGCGATGCATTCGTGGCAACACGAATCAACACCAGTGTAGACAATGCTCTGTTTCCATATACCACTCAGAACTGGATCTACCGACATGAGGACTATCCCAACACATCGAGATAAAGCAGTCAAGAAGGGATTGTATATGAATGTGTGACATATACTAGATTGGCCATAGCATTGTTTGGGACATTGGAGACCCGCGACTGGGTCACCTAGTAGCTCTATAAGAAGACAATCAATCAGTCACTTTTACTGTTGCCGAATTTGTTTCGGACAAAAAGTTAAATACGACGATATTTTATTAAATGATTTCACGCATCTCTGTATGTATGTCAGGCTTATGTTCGAATTCGATTTTCTCTGGAATTTTAGATTGGTTTTAGTTGTTTCACAATGACGTGACCTATAGTAATGGATCTACAGTTTTTTGCGTTGGGCAGCAGTTTGTCTGTTGGCAGAAAGGTTAAGTAGCGGACGAGGACGCATCATTGGACTTACCGGTTCTTAACCGGTTTACCTGGGACCTTCCACACGTTTTATCTATCTTTTTCACTCTTTCCTGATAGAGATTGGGTCGCTGATGCGTCCCCCTGACTGAAATTTAGAAGAATAACAACATTTTTTCTAGTTCCATGCTTTAGATCTGAAGGCTGTGGAGAGTAGAGGAGGCTCGAGTAATCTCTTTCTAGTTCCATGCTTTAGATCTGAAGGCTGTGGAGAGTAGAGAAGGCTAGAGTAGTCTCTTTCTAGTTTCATGCTTTAGATCTGAAGGCTGTGAAGAGTAGAGAAGGCTAGAGTAGTCTCTTTCTAGTTCCATGCTTTAGATCTGAAGGCTGTGGAGAGTAGAGAAGGCTAGAGTAGTCTCTTTCTAGTTCCATGCTTTAGATCTGAAGGCTGTGAAGAGTAGAGAAGGCTAGAGTAGTCTCTTTCTAGTTCCATGCTTTAGATCTGAAGGCTGTGGAGAGTAGAGAAGGCTAGAGTAGTCTCTTTCTAGTTCCATGCTTTAGATCTGAAGGCTGTGAAGAGTAGAGAAGGCTAGAGTAGTCTCTTTCTAGTTCCATGCTTTAGATCTGA